>PVKS010021134.1:0-35689 GCA_004027875.1 Aplodontia rufa | reverse complement strand
TGTCACTGCCGTTCGCTGGAGCCTTGGGGCACTGTCATCCCACCAGCCTAATGCATGTCCCCACGGGTTGAGCCCTGTGCTCGAGGGGAGAGCCTCCACCCTTTCCCCGGGCGCCACGTCTGTGTTCCTCCATCAACTCCGCTGTTTGGCACAGGCCTGAATTCTCATTTTAGATGAGCTATTAAAAGTTCCAACGCAAGAGAGAATGTCATTAAGAAGAGGATTGGCTCCTTGATGGCTTGGACGGTTGCACCCGCACCACCTTTGCCTAAAGTGCAGCATGGACACTAATGTCCTGTCCTGTCTGTGGTGGCTGCTGTGGCACCGGAGAAATGTTGGGAACCAGCTCTGTGTGTGTCCTCCTCCGCCAAGCCAAGGGCATATCCTATGGCAAAGCCTGTGCTGACCTCTGTCACGTCAGATTTCTTAATCTGGGTCTTCCTGGTGGGGTATTGCTCTTCTGATGCTCAAGGACAGGTGAGGAGGGCCCAGCCCATGCTCCACCCATCTGAACAGAGGCTTCGGGCAGCATGGTACCTGCTGGGTGAGTTCTGCTGCCCAAATGACACAGAGGGAGTCCACACACAATGAGCTCCCAAAACACTTACTGAGCCCCGACTGTGCATCACCCACAGAGCTGGCTGGGCACAGCGATCAGAAGGAATGGGCACCGTAACCCTCTGGCTTGGGAGTTGGCTCTTCCATCCTATTTGTTCAGTCAACAAGCATTAGTTGGGTGACTACACAGGAGCAGGCACTGGGCCAGGTGTTAGGGCTGCACAAAGGTGAATGAGGCTAAGATAGCATCCCCGCCCTCAAGGAGTTAATAATCTGTGCATTAGGAAAAAAGGCAGCAGAAATTCTAGCAAGGCCCATGTGTGGGGTTCTGAAGAGCAGTTGACTAGGGAAGAATCAAGTGGCTTCGCAGGACTCTGAGAGCCGGCTGACCACGGGACGAACCTGCTTCAGCCTCGCACCTCTGCCCCGCTCCTGCTCTCCTCTCGTGTCCTGAGTAGGAAGCATACCTGGCTTTCTTATCACATGTCTTCAAGTGGAGAAAGAATGTGGCAACCATTTTGCACCTCTTTCTTAGCGGGGTGTCAGCCTGTAGTTTTATTTAGTGACAAAACATTGAATGGATAGGAGATCAAACGCTTCCCCACTTGCTTTAAGGTAGACAGAGGGAGAAATCGACAAAGAAAATTTCTAGCTGCACACAAAATGGTTATTTGAAACTGGGATTAGTTTACTCTCCAGATGAGTTTGACTTTTTGATCAATATTAACATTCTATTATAATTAATGGTCTTTTAAAGTACATGTGATCACAAGGTGAAATAATGCACCGGACTGCTTTATGTTGTTGCCTTCCTTTAAGGTAATTGTTCTTGAAGGGGAGCAGTTTCTCCCTCCAGCAGATAATTGGCAACATCTGGAGATTTTGGGGTTGTCACAACTAGGGGAGCAGATGCCGTTGGCACCCAGAAAGGAGGTCTAAGAGGCTGCTGAGCATCTTACAATGCATGGACGACTCCCTGCAACAAAGAACTGTCTGGCCAAAATATCAGCCGTGCCAAGATTGACAAACGCTGTTTTAAAATAACCCAACCGCGGCGACCTCGCAATGTTCAAGGCACAGGTGGCGTTGCCAGGACCGGATGAACCGCGTGCAAGCACATCCAGCTTTCCCCTCCTGCTCCCTGATTATCTGTGTCTGTTTGCTACCCATCATTTCGCTTCCTCGTGCTGCAGAGCTTTCTGTGTTTTTTATGGATTCAATACTTAACTCTACGAGCTTTTCATTACCCATTCTAAAATCATGAGTGGTTGTAACGTAAAATGTACAACACATCTTTCTGCAGCTTCAGATTCTGAAACTTGAACCTCCTCGGCTGCTTATCTGCCTCCCACCACCTACCTGGGCTTTACGTGCTGCGTTTGGCATTCTTGATTGTTCCTTTCATATTAATTTCAATGGTGCCCGGAGGGTACCTCTCACCATATAATAGGTTGCTTTGTGAACATTTGCGGTAAGAGAATCATTCTGCCCGAACAGTGAGATACTCCGGAATGTAAAAACGATACCCTCGCGTCATTCACGATTGTAGAGAACCACTGCATTCTGAACTGTGTTGAAATTAAAATTGAAGATGAAGGATTTGTTTCTCTTTCCTTCTGACAGTATCTTTACTGTTCCAGGTAACACTCCCAGCCATACAAAATGTACAGAACTTGAAAGTCACCAGTTGGACATGGATGAATATTTATTTTGCACTTAAATTTGCAAATCATGAAGTGTCCCTTGTCCTGAGATCATTATTTCATCGTAATGGACTTCTGTTGCATTCAAGTTGTTCCAGCTCTTGATTGACCGTTTGGAATGTGACAGTTGCTTGTCGCATTTCACTTGGCTGCAGTTTCCCTTGGTTCATTTGCAGTTGTCCCTCACGTGTGGTTCACTTTATGTGCTGTCTGAGAAGCTTGCCTCTGTCTTTTCAGAAATCTTGGTCCTGATAAGAAAACGGAAAAGACTTTCTGGAAATGCTGGGTTTTCTAACGTGATGCCTTGACTTGGCAGGGAAAGTGGAACGTTTCAGACTTTCAAAGCTGCTGGGTTCGAGCTGTTCACTTGAAAATCGAGTCTGTTTTATCACAAGAGCTGGATGACATCACTGTCCTATCGATGGATCCAGAAAACGAATAGTGAAAACCCAGCTTAGAATTAATGGCCTGAGATTTTAAGTTGGCTCTCTCTTTGAGGAAAGCCTCATTTCCAGTTTTATTCTACAGTCTCCGAGCTTCAACCGTTACAATTAATTTTAACCCTAGTGGCATCGTGGACCCAAAAACCATGTCCAAGCGCTGTTGATTCTTCTTCTGAGCTGTGTTGTCACCTCCCTATCCCCGCTCAAGGTCTGGCACAATCCTTTACACGGCCCCTGCTGGGCAAGACTTCCCCGCCCCACCTGGCCCCAGGCTTTGAACTTGCCCTTCTATTCCTTGCGGAGTTGAGTGGTGCTACTGAAAGCTTGGTTTCCTGCACAACTGTAGCAAAATGGGGCCCAGGTGTCCAGCCTGTCCATCAGCACCTTCTGTAGTTTGGTCCTGAGCTGCCTTCGTCCTTCTGCCTTTCCTGTTCTTACTGCTATCCTCCCCCATGCTGGACCATCCTCTGAGAACTTCCTGGGGGAATCACACGTGAGTGTCGTGAGCCTTCCCTGGCCACTCAGTGGAAGGCCATGTCTCCCTTTGGGACTCCAGGGTTGCTCACTGTCACTGTGAGCCTCACTGGACTCCAGTCTCCACTCCCCTGGCCTTACTGGACTCCAGTCTCCACTCCCCTGGCCTTGCACCTGCGAGGAACACGCTCACCTGCCCAAATGCAGAGTGGCCTGGGAGACAGGAGGTGCAGTGCAAGAGAGACTTCAGTGGCTCTTGCAAGATCGGCCTGTGGTGAGCAGGCACAGCCACAGCGGTCACGATCAGCATTTTATCCCCTGGTGCTCAAGGTCCCTGCCCCGGTTCCTCACTGGCGGAGGACTGTGGGTTGCCCAGGCTTCCCGAACATCGCCCAGTCTTACTGCCTCCTGTTGGGTTAGTTAAAGAAATGTACGTGTAGCTGTCCCCACCGCCGTTTGTTCTCCTGCAGGGGGATGGCCTTTTGGGGTGAGTGCCTTTCAGCAGGTAGCATCTCTGCCTTCCTAAGCTGCTCTTCCTGCACAGCGTCCTGTTTGTCCAGGACTTTGAATCAGCCGCATCCACAGGCTACGGGCTGCTGTGTGAGCTGACTGCTGTTAACTCTCTATTCTGCTCTGGCTTCTTTTCTGACATCCCCGGTAATTTTACATTTAAGGCCAAATACTGTATTCTGAAAATAGAGCACCAGACTTTCTCTTTCTCTCACACCCTGGTCACCCTGTCCACTACCCTCCTTGACCTTCCTTCCCTGTCCCTATTACCTTTCAGGATAGCAACTCCTTATCTGCTTATGGTCCTGTTCCTACTAACATGTGAATTTCACGAGGGAAGTGTTGTTTCTGCTTCACCCTCCTCTTCGCAGCGGAGAGTACAGCTGCCATTAATGCCTGTGGAGAAGGTGTTTCTGAGACCCTACCTTTCTTGACTAAGTGTCTTTACTGATCTATGAGTGCATCTGGTCTTTCCAGCTAGATACAGATTCCCGGGACAAGGGCAGGGGAGGGGGGACATGTGACACCACTTTGCATTTACCTCCTTCCTGTTTTCTACTGGCCCCCTTAGAACAAGAGAAAACCAAATCACAGGACCTGAACATAGTAGGCACAGTGTCTGCACACAGTAGGTGTGCCTAAAGCGCTGTAATAAGAGTTCTCTGAAAAAGACACAGATCAGACTCCTGCTTCAATATGAAGTGACAGGATTTACTCTCAACATCAGAAATGACTAAGAACCAAGATGCAATATGTAGACTCCCAAGACACTGGTGGCCAGGCAATGCGGAAAGGGCCCGAGAGAGCGAGAACTCATGAAGTTTGCGCTGGGCCTGCCCCGGTTTCCACCTGGACTAATCTTCCACAGCACGTAAAGGGAAATTGAGGCAGGGCCATCAGATTCCCCAAGTTGTAGAGAACCCAGAGTTCTGAGGCCAGAGCATCTGCAATGCACCAGGAGAAGTATCATGGAGGAGAGAGCCAGTGAAAGAGGACTTGAGGACCACAGAGGGAATACTCCACCGAAGCACTCCAGGGAGAAAGATTAGAACCCCCACAGGAGGAAGCTAACACTGCTGAAAGGATTAGGGAGGACAGTCCCCAAAGTCCTTGCAGAGCAGAGTGCCTATTCCCAACCACCAGAGCAGAAACCACAAAGGATCTTGCCTTACCGGTTGGGTCATTAACCCTGGACTAAACGCGTCTACCAAAGTCGAAAAGATTAGACTTCTCCAAGCAGCTTAACTAGCTCAGGAATGAATAGACGATGAAAAGTAACAAGGCTCACAAAGAAGCAGAAAGGGACAGCCCACAGTAAAGACAAAATCAATAAACTGAAACTGACCAGAAATTACACAATTATTATAGAATTAATAGACAGAAGGGCATTAAAACAAAAATTGTGATGATATTTTATATTCATGAGAGGCTAGAAAAAAATCAAGCATGTTAAACAGAGACATGGAGATACAAAGAAAAAGGGTTGCAAGTTGAATTTTTAGGGTTGAAAACTGTAATATGAAAGACAAAAAATCCCCAAGTGGGATTATTGGAAGATTAGACACTTCAGAAGAAAAGTTTAATGAGATTGAAGACATAGCAATAGAAACCATCAAAAATAAAATAGAGAAAAAACTGAGCAAGAAATAAAATGAACAGAGCATCTGCGAGCTGTAGACCACCTTCAAGTTGCCGAAGAGAGCTGCAGCTGGGGTTGCCAAAGGCGAGAGAGGAAAGGAATTATGGCCAGTCTCTTTCCAGTCTTTGATGAAGATGATAAACCCACAGATGCAAGAAGCTCATCAAACCCAAACAAGGAAACATAAATAAAATTACACCAATGCATATCAGAAACCACTTACAGTGAGTGGTGAGAAAAAGATCTTTTTTTTTTTTAAGAGAAAAGGACAGTGAGAGAGAGAGAGAGAGGATCAATTTTTATTGGGTTTTTCACATGGCTTTCGTTGCTCTGACACTTAGTTTTGTACGTGGGTGCTGGAGTTTGAACCCATGTATTTGGGCATGCCAGGCAAGTGTGGTAACCGCTGAGCCACTGCTCCAGCCTCAAGAACAAAATCTTCATAAGAGACAGAGAAAAAGACACATTCCATACTGAGGAACAAAGCTACAATGACAGATCCTTGAAGGAATCCTTGCAAGCTCATACGACAATGAAATTGGAATTTAAAATGCCAAAATGAAAAGATTACAAAAAAGTCCCAACCTCCAAAAAAGCATCCTTCAAAATAAGAGTGATACACACCCGTACACAAAAAGCTGAAAGAATTTGTTAGCAGCACACCTGAGTGCCACCGCGCAGACGGTCGACCTTCAGTGAAAGGAAAATGATACAAGACGGAAGCATGGTCTTTGCGAAGAAAAGCATGGTGCCGTTCTCATCTGTGGAAGCTAGAGTACAAGGTGGGCAAGAGTGGAGGAGAACAAGTTCAGACAACAGATTAGCAATCCAACCGGGGGCAGCCTCGCAGACCAGAGGATGGGGGTAGAAAGGGGGACGGGGAGGGGGATGCTGGATGGTATACCTGGCACCCCCGAGATGCTGAATTGCTCCCACACAGGCATTTAAACCTAAATAAGCCTAAAAATTATATCTACAGCTGTATCTATATACATATATCCATGTAGATATAATAGAGGGAAGTCAAAGGAGAAAAGAGCCCAGGGAAGGGGCCAAGGGGGACAAGGGGAGGGAACTGGCCCACAATAAACTGCTATGATGTGTGTGTGTGAGCAAGTGTAACAGCAGCCCCTTCTTTACATAAAACTATAACGCACCAATAAAAAAAGAGTTAAATAAAAAAGATTCTTAGAGGAAAAAAGTAATGAAGTGTGCTAGCAACAATAAAAACGTAGATACATATAAAGATTTTTTCTGAACTTCTTAAGAAATCTACTATTTAAACAAAAAAAATTTTTTGTGGAGTACTATAGAGCTTATAATATACACAGAGAAGGGTCAGGGGAGGCATGTCCTGTCGTTGGCAGGACATCCCAGGGTGGTAGACTGTGATGGGTTGAGTGTGAATAACAAAGCTTAAAGCAATTTCCAAAATAATTCAACAAGAAAAAATGGGTAATAGTTGACAAAGGAGATGAAATGGAGATTTGTAAAACAATCCTAGGGAAGGTGGAAGAAGAGAAGAGAAGAAGACAACTGATGGGATGACGGAGGAAATAGCAGCAAACTGGTCTCGTTAGACTTCTGCAGGACGGGCAGAGCCTCTCAGCAATCCTCTCTCCAAAAAGCAGCTTGGAGGGGCTGGGGCGGTGGCTCAGCGGTTAGAGTGCTTGCTTGGCATGGCGAGCCTGGGTTCGACCCCTAGCACCACATACACAACTGAGTGTCGGAGAAACAGAGCCCAGATGAAAAAAATAAATAAAATTGATTCTTTCTCTCTCTAAAAAAGAAAAAGAAGGGCTGGAGCAGTGGCTCGGTGGTAAGGTGCTTGCCCAGCAAGTGCGAGTACATAGATTCAAACCCCAGCACCCACGTATACAACTAAGTGTCAGAGCAACGAAAGCCATGTGAAAAAAAACTAAATAAAATTGATTCTCTCTCTCTCTGTTCTTCTCGCCTTAAAAAAAAAAAAAAAGAAATAAAAAGATGGAGTAGCAAACACCATTTTTTAAAAAAGCAGCTTGGAACCACATAAAATGGTCAAAAACAGTCATTTCAGAGTTTCTGAAAAATTGCCAAACACAAACAACAAATTGAGAAAAGATTTAAAATGTTTCCTGGGGCTTGGAAGGCACAGCAGGAGCTGGTGCAGCTTTAACCCAGGGCCACCGCCTCTCGCTTCCCCCACACCATCCTGCTCCACGGTGCTGTCCCTCTACCAGGGCTGACTTCATTTAGAGCCGAGGGCAGAAAAATCTACACCCAAACAATACCAGAGGAAGTTCTTCAGGTGGGAAGGGAACCGACCATAACAAATAGAACAAATCCGCACGAAGGAATAGAGCAGCAGCGAAAGCAGTAGAATGAGTGATTACAACGGGCAGCGTGACGGTGTTCGTTCTGCTTTCTCCCATTGAATTATTTAAGTGATAACTGAAGAAACAGCCGTTAAAAGTTGTGTAACTGGACTCACAACACCACATGAGATGTGAGTGACGGATGCACACCGCACGATACGTGGGGGCTACCACAGAGCACTGCAGACATTCTCTCTTCTCTAACCTCTTTAAAAGGCATAAGATTTCTTACAGCAATGACTATAAAAGCATATTATTGGGTCTGTAACATGCATACATGAAATGTATACCTCAACAGCAGCGCAAAGAAAGCAGGAGGGAGGTGGACTAGGAAACATCCACTTATTATCAAGAAGTGCAGGAAAGGGGCTGGAGCGGTGGCTCAGCCGTTCCGGCGCTTGCCCAGCACGCGCAAGTACACGGGTTCAAACCCCAGCACCACGTACACAACTAAGTCTCGGAGCAACAAAGGCCACATGAAAAGCTAAATAAAAATTGTTTCTCTCTTTCTCTCTCTCTCTCAATGTCCCACTCTCTTTAAAAAAATAAAATAAAAAGTGCAGTAAAGAAGGGTCATATGGAAGACCAAAAGCAAAACTGCAGATGTAAAACCAACCTCACCAGCAAGTACTTAAACTTGACTGGATTGAACACTCCAACATGCAGAGACTGGATTCAGAAAACAACACAAGACCCAGGTTATGTATCTTCCTGCTTTTCAAAGGCATTGTAAAGAGAATGAGGAGTTGAGCCACTTACCTGCAAATGACAGATGGCTGAAATGTAAATGACTGACTAGAGGAGTGACAGGAGGAATGCGGAGCAACTGGCACTCCCACTGCTGCAGAAGGAAACAGGACCTGACTGTGTGAAATGCGGTTTCTTACAAGTTGAGCATAGACCTACCATGTGAATCTGTTGCTACACTGCTGGGTGTTTGCCCAAGAGCAATGAACGCTCAAATTTACTCCAAGACTTGTACACAAGTGTTCACCACAGATCCATTTGTAGTAGACCAAAACTAGAAGCACAAGCGTCTATCAGCGGGTGAATAGATACAGAAGCCACAGCCTCACGGTGGGTCACTGCCCAGAAATCACAGAAACAGGAGATCGATGTGCGCAACCATGCGGGTGATTCTTTTTTATTTATTTATTTATATATATATTGGAGAGAATCATTGTTACACATTCATGCACGCATGGATATTAACACAGTCAAGGCTGATCCTAGTCCAGGATCTCCCCCCTTTGACCACTCCCTGCTCCCATGTCTCCATGTCATACATAGAAATAAGCATACACATGTGTATTAATTTTTGAATTTTCTGATCTTCTCTGCCCGCCTGTGTATAGTTGGGCTTCTCATGGGAGTTGAGGGTTCCCAGTTGCATTGATAACCCCCTAATCCCTCCCTCGCCTCCCTGCCTCCCTCCCTACTCCCCCCAGCTTCATAGCTATGGTTCCCCCAACTTATGTGAAAATTCCCCTGGGGATGATTCTCAAAATAATCAAGGCGAGTTAAAGAAGCCAGACAAAGCAGTACATGCCACTATTCCAGTTACACGAAATTCCACAAAATGCCTGCCAATCTACGAGAAAGAGAGGAAGGGGGCAGGGACAAGATATAGCCCCTGCTACGGTTTAGATATTAAATGACCCCCAAAACGCTCATGTGGAAATGCAGAAATGTTTCGAGGAGCAATGATTACATCAGGAGAGCTGTGACCTAATCAGGGGATTGATCCATTTGATGGACTGATCATTTAAAAGTCAACTCTACTGGTTAGTGACCGCTGGCAGCTGGGGTGTGGCTAGGGGAAGTGGGTCATCGGGAGTGTGCCCTTGGGGATTATATCTTGTCCCTGGCTGGCTAGCATGCTCTCTCTCTCTTTCCTGCTCTCTCTTCCTCCGCCCCTCCCTCTCCCTGTCTCTTTCCTCTCTCTGTCTCTCAGGGCTTCTTGGGGGCTATGACCTGAACAGCTGTCCCCATACCCTTCTACCGTGATGTTCTGCCTTATCTCAGGGGCAACATTAAGGTGTCTCCCAAGGGTGGACTGAACCTTTGAAACCATGAGCAAAGATAAACTTTTCCTTCTTTAAGTTGTTCTTGCTGGGTATTTTGGTCACAGCAACACAAGGCTGACTAACACAGTTCCTTCAACTAGGCCCAGTCCCCAAAGTAGTCACCACCTCCCAACAATGTCAGACTATGAACCCCCCAGTAGCTAATCCATGATGAGGTCAGCTCCCTCATGAGCCATCACTTCCCAGAGCCCTGGCCCTGAGCACTGCTGCACTGGGGGCCCAGCCTCCAATAGCGGCTACACCAGGGTCAGCCTCCAACAAATGAGCCTTCGGGAAACTTTCCAGATCCAAACCACAGCACCAACTAAGTTTTTTTAAGGGATACTAATCTGCAACTTGTTCGACCTCCAACTTACCTACACCTCATTTCCTGTCCCCAAGCAATTAACGCAAACGCACTAATAACTATTCCACAAATGCTCCTTGAACTTGTGAATGAGCACCGCATCACCAGGCTTTTCTATGTCCCGGCGTAAACCTGTTTTTGTTTTTGTTTTTTTGGTTTTCATTCTGAAAAACAGAGTTTGGAGTGCATTCTTTCAAGGCGATATTCCTATGTGGGTGGAAATTGATCCCGATTTCAGTTCACTTTTAAAATATGGAGCACTAAGTAGCTTTTAAATTTATGGCTGTAAAATTTGTAGTGAACACAGAGTGGGTGTTATACTCAATAATTAAAGCTATTCGTTTTGCTGTACGAAGGGCTCCAAGAACTGCCTGTGTCTCCAAACCTATTTCTTAAATCAATAAATTGATATGTTTTAAACTATGCTTCACTTAAAATTAACCCAGATGATTTGTGCCTTTACAATATTCTTGTATTTACCTATCAGAATTTAAGGCCCTCTTCTGGATACTCCCTTTAAAATAACGTATTATTGTGTCTATAAAAAATAGAACCGTAGGACAAATGACACTTGAGCCTATGAAATATTCATCAGCCACGCCCCGGTGGGCCTTCCTGGTAACATTGGTTGTGTGGTCACTTGCTGGCCTCTCCCGGATGCTGGGCTCCTGCTCTTAGGGAGCAGTGGGTGACATGACCCTGGGTGATTTATGCAGCAGCCATTAAGTGATCAATGGCATTTTGCTTTCTCAAAGAGCTCCCTAGCTTAGTCAGTTTCATAAAGCATCACTTTCGAATTACAAAAGCAGCATCTCCTTGAGAAAAGAGCCAGGTCAGACTCAAACCATATTGAAATTTTTACTGGTGGGTGCTCTGACCACTTGAGTGGAAACCGTGGGGTGGGGCGAGGGACCGTGAGAGGAGGGCAGGAGCCTTGACCCAGGACCTGGGTGCATACCCAAGCTCCTATACACGTTGGCCACATGATCTCAGACAGAGTCCTCCAGGGTATAAAAAATTAATATAGATTATAAATATCCTTGCAAAGTTCTTACAAAGAGAAACAACGGAATAAACTTAGCACACAGTAGGCCCTCAGTAAACATCAGTTTATTTGATGATTGTCTTAGATTTTTTTGATTTCCCTCCCTCTGACATTTGCCAGTTGTGATATTGGATAAGCAAGGCCTTGGTTTCAGCATTTCAAAAATAAAAATAATGTTCATGTTTTAAGGTTTGAAACTAAATAGTTGACACTGCAGATTTTTGTCAATTACACAGTAGTAAGATGGTCACCATCTCTCAAGGTCTGGCCAGGTGTGGGATTTGGCCCCATCAGGTAGGATCACACTCTTAGTGGACAGGCCTAAGTACAGACATTCACCAAAGAAAGATCTCCTGGCTTGGGTGCGAGTCTTTTCTAGATTCCGAGATCCACAGGTGAACAGAGGGGGTCTGACTCAGGCAAAGCAAGACTGGACCCCAGGCAATGAGGCCCCCATTCCTGAGTTCTCAGGGCAGGGCCCCAGCCACTGCCTTGCGAATCTGTTCTTCATTACACCTTTACTTGTATTTACATACATAGCTCTTAAATATTATTTTCTTTATAAAAAAAATTTAGAAATAATATGGAACAGGAGTTGGGGATTTAGCTCAGTGGCAGAGCACTTGCCTAGCATGCTCAAGGCCCTGAGTTCAATCCTTAGCCCTAAAATAAATAAACAAAAATAATAATAATAATAATATGGAACAGCCAGGCACCATTGCACACGCCTATAATCCCAGCAGCTCAGGAGACTGAGGCAAGAGGATCACAAGTTCAAGGCCAGCATCAGTAACTTAGTGAGGCCCTAAGCAACTTAGCAAGACCCCATCTCAAAATAAAAAATTAAAAAGTGCTGAGGATGTGACTCCGTGGTTAAGCACCCCTGGGTTCAATTCCTAGTACCAAACAAAAAAATAGAGAGAGCAAATTTAAACTATTAATTTTTAACCCCATCTCATTCTGCTTTGTGCTGCTATCACAGAATGCCACAGACTGGATTCTTTATAAAGACAAGGGCTGGCTATCTGTCCCGCAGTCCTGGGAGGGCTAAGACAAAGGGCCCCCTTCTGGTGCCGGCCTTCTGGCTGCATCGTGGGAAGGCAGCGGTGCTGTTTCAGAGATGTTAACTCGGGCTTCATTCTCAACCATGCTGTTGTCACAGCCTAGCTCTGTCCACGTGGGCTTGTCCTGTGGATTTCTAGGAGGTGCCTCCTGCTAACATCACCCTCCAGTTACCTTTCTCCACAAACCCCATCCCATTTGCTTGCTGTTATTCAGGAATTGACATGCATTTCTTTTTCTTTTCAATGGTATGGAGTTTTTTTAAAATAAATAAATAAATAAATAAACTTTTCCTGCTCTGTCCAGAGTTTAGGGGCGAGAGGAAGAGCCCTGTGTGTCCGCTGTCATTGCACGTGTTTCATTGGGGGCATGAGAAGCATCTGGGCTGGGGAATGAGGACATCTGCTAGAACGCTGGCGTTGGGAGCCGCGGGCCACACTGGGCAGGGGTGCTCTGCCAAGCACACTGTAGGGCACAGAGCCCGGTCCTCGGCCCAAGTCTGCATTTAGCACCCGTGTCACCTGGGACATTCCGCTCTCTGCACAGTTTCCTGGCTGTGAAGTGGACCTCATATTAGGAATGGCTGTATGGGACTTGCGCAGGATTCAGTGATATAATACACACGTACTTCACACTGACCTGTAACAGTGGTATAGGACAGAGGCAGCCACGGTACAGTGCAGCATTTGGGCAGGAGTGAGCTCCCACCCAGCCTCCAAGAGTGAGAAGCCAGGCTGAGCTTTGAAATCCTTTCACCTGTCCTAGCTCAGCGCTGGTTATGACTAGGTGCTTAATAGGCAGATTGGATTATAAGACGGAGCAGAAATGTGGATCTTACCTGGGAGGAATTTTACTCTGATGGAGAAAGAGAACAAATGAAAACCAAATTCCCCAGAACACAGTTAGGTGTACGTCAACAGGTACGAGTGCATCTCACCAACTGCAGGCTGAGGTGTGCTGGAGGATCCGGGATCACCCCAGCAAGAGCGATCAACACCTCCTGCCTGGAAGCAGCTGTAGGCACCTCTACAACACGAAGACGAAGAAAGCGTGGGGGCTGAATTAATTTAATGTGTGCATTTCTTGAAACTTCCTCTGTGAAGGTGAGAGGGGAGCGGGGACTTGGTGAAGATGTCAGAATGAGGCACATGGTGCATTGCCAACGGGCACCCACGGAACGTCTCCTGGGGTCACCTTTTGCGTCGGTGACAGTGCTGAGCGATGTTGCTCCTTAGGCCGACTCGTACCACATTCCTAATGCCTACTGCACACGGCGGGGTCTGGGAACCCTTTAGAAAGACCCATAAACCATTCCGTCAAATACATTTGGCTTGTATCACTTTGAGGATACACTGCATTCTGTTATTAAATAGATCTTTCAGCCAGGTGTGGTAGCATACACCTTTGTAATGCCAGCTACTCAGGAGGCTGAGACAAGAGGATCACAAGGACAAGGCCAGCCTGGGAAATCTAATAAGAAATAATATAAAACGGCTGGGATGTGGCTTGGTGGTAGAGCACATCTAGGTTCACTCCCCAGCACTGAAAAACAAAAACAAAAACACCCTTACATAATCAGGGAGATCAAGATGGGTAAAATGCAATGCGTTTGCCGGAGCAGTTTCCATTCGGGGTGCACACGCCCAGCACACCTGCTATCATGAACCCGGTTAGAAACCCGCTGCCCGCTAACTCAGCCTCCCAAGGAGCTCTGTGAGGTGAGCAGGCAAACTGGGATTCGAACTGACGCAGCCTGACCTGCTTAAGTGAACTTACCCGCCATTTGTCACTAATTAGAACAGTTTTCTTGTGTGGCTCGTACACTGGCTTGAACTGGGATAGCGCCGGGAGTCACAGCCAGGGATCGCCCACGGTTAGCGGCAGCCGGAAAGGGAGATCGGTGTGGACGTTCTCACTGAATCACAACTGGGCTTCAGGACTACGGGTTCCAGTCTCCTTTCTTTTCTTTTCTTTTCTTTTTTTTTTTTTTTTAAGAGAGAGGGCAGTGAGAGAGAGAGACAGAGAAAGAGAGAAACAACTTTATTTAGTTTTTCACGTGGCCTTCGTTGCTCCAACACTTAGTTGTACGTGGTGCTGGGGTTTGAACCCAGGTCCTCGCGTTTGCCAGGCAAGCGCAGAAACAGCTGAGCCACCGCTCCAGCCCTCCAGTCTCCTTTCAATGTGGTTTCTTTGGGGGGAAATCCTTCAGCTCCTCTCTCATTTCCTTATTTATGAGACGTACCCAGCTTCCGCCCACTCTCTATTTCACGATGATTTGAGGGATCAGCGCACGGGATGTGCTTGGTTTTGAAGAGTGCTGTGAGAGAGGCATGATATTCATTAATTATGTATTGGCCTTTATTACATACTTTATGCTCCTTCTGAGACTAGATTCTTGACTTCTTTCACTGACGTTGTTACAAACACAGTGGAATCAGTTTTCTTTGATCATTGCCTGTAGTGATCAGATAAAATTCTTTCCTGAAATACCTCTTTAGGGACACTTGTCAGAGGGGGCTGCACAACAGATGGCCTGAAGCCTGGCTTACTTCCTAGACCAAGAGGAGGTCAGGTGGAAGGGATCCATCAACAGGGACAGGGGGTGGCAGGTCCTTGAAGACACCCGTCCAGCCCCAGCTCTGATTCTGAAGCTCTGGCTCTCCAGCCAGGAGCCTGCGATCCAACGGGGACAGGCAGGAAGGGCGCACACATCTTTCCAGAGGATCCCACCACGATCTCTGGGTGTGATCAAGACAGAATGGGTCTCTGTGCAGGGGTTTGAACAGAGCTGGGGCCAGGTTCAGGCTTCCACAGGGCACTGAGGAGTTGGACTCCAGAGCCAGACCACCTTCTGTAATGGAGAAAGGAAAACCCAGTCAGAAGCCAGGTGGCAGAGCCCTGAGCCCACCTCGTGACCAGGGAAAGGTGTGCTGTGGCTCCAGGACTCACTCAGGTGCAAAAGGCTCTTGGACTGGATGCCCTGAAGGGCCCATTGGAGGCCGGGAGCTGAAAGCCAGGTCCCAGAGCCCAGCCATGTGGGGGTTGAGATGTCCCTACCTGGGACATTGGTAAGAAAGTGGGTGTGCCACCGGATTGCCCAGGCTGCCACTGGGCACTACACAACCTGCACAGCTTTGGGTAGCGTTGGTGGGCAGTGGCTCCTACTGGGGGAAACCATCTGCATCCTAAGCCAGGGCCTGGGTGGAGCAAGGAATCAGGAAGACGTCGATCCATCAGCCCACAGGAGCTGCACACACCACACACCTAAACCTTCACTTTATCTCAGCTGACCATGCAGCAAAGAAGAAAGAGCTACACAATGAGGAAGATCCACGAATATCTGGGACCCAGAGACGGACACGTAAGCGTAAGCAGATGTCATGCGGTGCGGGTGTTGTTTTCCCGCAGACTGAATTAGCCTTGCTTAGCCTGGTGCTGATGCCTAGATGGACCGCTCTCTGCTGTGTGATACCGCAAAGGGGTCAGTCCCACTTACTCTGCAACTTGGCTTTCACTTTTTAAAACAAGTCCTTGAACACAAACGGTCATGGAAAATTTACTGTTGTGTAATTGCACATAATCCCCAAACTTCATCCGCACACAGTTCCTGGGTAGCAGACAACTGTCATCTCCAATTGCGTTTCTTCGCAGCAGCAACCACTGGGGGAAGAAAGGCAATTTCATTTACTCCATTTTCATACAGAGCAGAAGTACAATTGTGCTTTTGTAATTAAGTCCCTCGCATCAAGAGGAAGGAATGTCTGTGAAATGCGCATTGAACCCAAATGGAAAAGTTAATTCAAAATAAAAAGCAATGATTATCTTGTGTTTATTAATGAGATAAATATTTAATAAAATATCCCTGTTTTTCATCTTTCCATTAAAAACATGGCAATTTAAAAGCATTTTTGGACTTAATAGCACATCGAGGGCTTGAGTTACTAATTGGATTACATTCCCAACTTCTCATCAAACTGCCTCTCTCGGCCACGTGGTCACAGACATGCTGCGGGGGTGACAGCAATCTCATCAGAGCCCCTTTTCTCACGTCTTACAGTCAGGCCTTGGGAGCACAAGAGCTCTCACCGGCTGGCTGGGAAATCACAGGGCTACGCGACATCAGAGTTCATCAGTCTCTGATTCTAAAGCACCCGAGGTTGGGGTGAGATTTCTTACCCCTGTGATCCTGCTGTGAATCACCCTCTCTGGCCACCATTAGCCCTCGGTGGTCCCCAGGATTCTCTTGCTGGGAACTTGACCCAGTTTACGGGGAGCCTGGTGCCCATCGCTGGTGCCCAGGAGGAGATGGACTTTCTCCTACCCATGAGCCTGAGTATCCTTGCGTCTCCCTAATGTGCCTGGGCCCTTTTCATCTGGGAAGCACTGTGGCCCAGTGGAAAGAACCCAGGCTTTGAAGTTCTTGGACACAGAGTGCCAATCCTATTTCCCTTCAGACAGGCAGACTGAGAGAGGCCCGGCAAGTCCCCACATCTGAGGGTTAGACTGGAGCCACGTTTGCGGTCCAAATTCCTTCTTGCTCAGAAGAGTCCTCTTTTGTTCTGTTTAGGCCTCAACTGCCCGGATGTGGCTGCCCACAGAAGGAAGGTGATCTGCTTTGCTCCAAGTCCTCTGATTTAAATGCTAATCTCGTCTAGAAAACACCTAGAAACACACAGAAAAGTGTTACACTCTGTATCTGGGTGCCACATCCTAGTCAGAACTGGACTTGCTGGGCCAGTGCCTGTCTCCCGTTCCTATGTGACCCTGGGCATCACCCCAGTTTCCTTATCTACACCATTGATAGCAAATGTCAACATCCCAGGGTCCCTGAGAGCCTTCCACAGAAGATCCCCAACTTACAAGGGTTTGACTTCATGATTTTTCAACTTGACCATGTTGCAAAAAGGATATACCTCCTGCAGAAACCATATGTTGAATTTTTTTTAAAGAGAGAGGTACAGTGAGAGAGAGATTGAGAATCAATTTTATTTAGCTTTTCGTATGGCTTTTGTTGCTCTGACACATGGTGCTGGGGTTCAAACCCACGTCCTCGCGCATGCCAGACAAGTGCCCTGACCTCTGAGCCCCCGGTCCATCTTTTCCCAGCCTAACACTCTGGGCACTGAGAAGGGTACTGCCCCTCCCACGAGTGCTTTGACCAAGGGCACAGCTTACCATGCAGCGGAGCCAGGATAAGGCAATGAAACACGTTTTGACTCCTGGTCTTCCCAGTTTATGATGGATTTATGGGGACACAACTCCAACATAAATTGAGGGGTGTCTGAGAGCAGTGGCTCAGAGCCGAAGCTCCTTTTCTTTCTTCCTTCTCAGGGCTCTGAGTCTGAGTTCTACCTTCCTGGTGTTGCGCTCACTTCGGTTAAGGCTGTTACAGTTACTTAGGCTCCTGTTGAATGCTCTCCTTATCAAGCCACTAGTTTTGGAGTCCTGCATGCTGGACACTATTCTGGGCTGAAGACAGAGGTGCAAGCAAAACAAACCAGGCCTCCCCTGAGCCTCTATTCTAACACGTGGGGAGGGCAGCCCAGCAGGGAAGGCATCAGACAGTGATGGCTCAGCAAAGGACACACACAGGTGGGAGTCCAGGAAGGCAGGGACAGCACCCTGGGGAACTGCAGGAGCTTGAGGTGATCAAGAGACTGAAGACAGACACAGGGGTCAGGATGTGGTCAGCAAGGGACAGAGAGTGGGTAGCTGAGGTCAGAGACTCAGACAGAGGGGGTGGCAGCCTGGGGAGGGACTTAGATCAGATGGAAGGGGTCAGTCTGGTGGAAGGTTTCTCATGGCAGTGACACAGGACAATTTGTATTTCCAAAAGACCACAGCACTGCTCTGTACCCGACAGGGTGAGTTTGGACGCAGGACAGGTGATGAGGCTGCTGCCCTAATCTAGGTAAGAAATAAATGTACTTTGGAGTAGGTGGGGTCAATCCACTGATAGACAGGGCGCACTGAGGCTGTGGTTTAGAAGTGGAGCCGTTTGTGTGGGAGAGGCAACAAAAGAGGAACCGAGAAAGGGCGACAGGTTTGGCTGGAGCACATGGTTGACGGGCACAACTCCCCTTGGTGGCAGGAGCTAGAGAAGAAGCCCACAGCTCATGATTTTCCCCAGGGATGGGGTTGGGGTAAGGGAGGGGGAAGGGCACATCGGGGCTTCATTTGGTTATGTTAGATCCCAGGAGCCCGCAAATGTCAGGTGAACAGCAGGTGCAACAGTCAGGAGCCCAAGGAGAGGGCAGGGCTGGATATAGTCCAGTGTCTCATCAGCCCACATGTAGGAGACCAAAAATATTCCTTTTTCCCAGGAAGGAGGGCTCAACTCCAGTGCTGCTAAGAGCGTAGGTGAGATGAGCGCAGGAAGACCACGGGTCGGCAGTGTGTAGGTCATGGGGGACCTTGGCAAGAGACAAGAAGGGCATTAGTGGAAGTGGGGGCAAAAGTGCAGCTGGGAAGCTGGCTGGGGAAGGGAGGGATGGGAGGAGCAGACGCATGCGCTCCAGCTGCAAGAGGCCTCCTGGGGGAGCCGGGGAGTGGACCTGTGCAGCCTCAGGGGGCTGTTTGGAGGTGATGTGTACCTGGGATATATTCAAATGTGCTTAAATGCCCATGCAGGAGGGATGCTGGTGCTGCAGGTGCCAGAGGGCACGACAGCACAAGGCCAGGGCTGGAAACCAGGCGCACCAGGAGGGTAGCTTTCACAGAGACCTCACTCAGGGTGCAGGCGTGGACGCCCGGTGGTAAACTGGCTTCTCTGTTCTCAGGGAAGTAGGAGTGGGATCAGGAATGGTGGGCAGTGGGAGGGCGCTGGTAGCCCAGGTCAGAGGGCAGGGCCTGAGAGTGGCAGTGAACCTGCGATGGGCTAGTGCAGGAGGAGTCTGCAAGTGTGCAAGCATTACTGGAGCTGAGAAAGGCAACGTGCCCGGGAAGGTGAAGACTGTCCAGTGGTGTCAGGTGCCAACTGGGAGGAGAGAGAGAGCCATTCTCAGCACCTGTCAGGAGCTTGGGTGCCATCCAGTTTTATCGCTGGCTACGCAGATGGGAAGACGGGGAGAGAGGCAGGTGGGGAATTGGAGGGGCCCTAAGCTGAGTGAACGGTGCACCCTGGATTTCCTCTCCTCCCACACAGAGGGACTGGTCCTAAAAGGTCACATCTGACAACATGACCGGCTTCTTGGGTTTCTCTGTGGTCTTTAGAGCAGTGCTCCAAACCCTTATGTGGTCCTTGTGGTGTGCCATCTCTGGTCCCAACCCAGAATGAGGATAAACTTTTAAAAGCTAAAGCCCCAATGTGACACTGCTCTTTTCTGCAAGATGCCATGAGACCCAAAGCCAATCAATACTGAATCATGCCGTAAATGGACAGCCATTCAAGATTTCTGAATTTTCACACAATGACCGCTTTGAAGCTATGAAAAAAAATCATCGTAAATATAAACCTTAAATGAGCTCTTCCTTCAGTGGCTTTGTCTGGCTGGCACCTGTACCACTTCCTTCTGAGGTCTCCACAGCCCCTTACACAGGGATAGGTGCCCTATTCCAGGGGCTCACAGCACTGGCCATGGTCATTACATAGCTGTGGGATCCCTGGTTTCATGTGTGTGTTTCACGACAATGTCTAAGCCCCATCCAGCCCCATGTCCAGCAAGATGGCACGGTGGACCAAAGCACCACTACCGTCTGTTGGCAGTGAACTGTCTCCCTGGCTGTGGCTTGTCCACCTTCCCCGCAGCACACAGCCCTGAGAAGGACCAGGGCTTTCCATCTATAAATGAATGCAGGGCTGATCACATAGTAGGTACTCACTAAATACTTCCTACAGTATAAGTGACTGCCTTTCCCTTTAGTCACACAGCAAGTCACTTTAGAACCACACACACACAAAAAGAATAAAGTAATCCTCTTCTTTTTTTATTTTTACTTGAATAGAAAATTTTAATCTTCCCAGAACTGAATCATTTTCAAGTCTCAGCAGGCATACAAAATTTGGGGGAACTATACCCTTTGAGTTTTCATCACGGCTCAAATCACTGTACTTCGTATAAAATGGAAGTTGTATTTCTTGATCGGTATGTGGCCTTAGGCTCTCAAAAGAAAAACACAGCATTTCTCGCTGAAGATCCTTTAACTCCACATCTGAGCAAACTACTTCTCTTCTCTCGGAAGGAAGCCTTTGAAAAGAGTCATTGAAATTATTGACCTAGCAAATAAACAAAGCTACCCTAGATTTACCCTTCCTTCCTGGGCAGAGGAAGCTTGCGTACTGGATTGTCTTGGAAGCCTCCCAGGATATCAAAATGCCCATCAAGCTGCGAGCCCTCCCAAGCACAAACTGCGCTCTCTACCCACTGTCACCAGTGTCAAAACACACCTGCCAGACCTCCTTGAACAAGGAGAGTAGGGATCACTCCGGCGTGTTCCTTAACCGCCTGCCTGAGAGGGGCAACAGCTTCAAAGCCATGCCCCACCCAGTGACTGCGTCACCTGTACCATCGGGATGCAGGATGGGGTTGGGTGCAGCCCTGAGCCTGCACAGGATGCAGGTAGACACCACAAAAGCTTCATAGGTGACACCGAGCTCACCCCCCCCTCAAAGAAAACCCCACAGGAACAGGAAATTAACCTCTAGAAGACTTTTTTCCTTGTTTTCTCTGCTGCTTTGTGGGAACCCCGCTTCCCATACCCTGGGTTGGTGCTGCCCCCAGTCAGAAAATACAGCAAGGCAGAGGAGAGGGTTTTCCAGAACTTGGACTCTTCAGCCTGCCTGGGCTGATCTCCCCAGCTTCCTTTGCTGTTTGGACAACGTGGGGCTGGACAGGCAAGATCCCACTGGGGAGAGAGGATCAGGAGAACAGAGGACTTTCTCACACCACCCTTGGGAAAACTCGAGCCTTCTTTATGGTTTTAAGAAGAAAAATCTTCCTACTCATTGCCTGTGGCAATAAGGTAGAGAAACCTGAAACCCTGTCACTTAGTCCTTTCTGGGTTAATTAACGTTTTCAACCAAAACACTAGATTTAAAACAGGAGCACAGTGGCCCAATCGTTGATTGAGACGTTCTTCCCTTTTCCTTGGGGTGAAGAATAATGCTCCACTTGGACTGCAGCTGGTTACGTTCCTAGAATGGGAATTTGAGAGGGGGATCCAATCAGAAAGATGGTAGCCCATGTCCAAATGTAAGAGCAGAACTCAAGAACCCCGATGCTCACTGCGTTGCCGAAGGCGCTGGCCAGCAAGCCAGGCAGTCTACGGGGGATTCTGATGATTCTTAGTGTCATGATTCTGTGTAGAGTAATTTGCATTACTCTATACAGCGCATCGGCTCCTCCTGCTACCTTCAGGGCTGAGTAGGAGGTCATGGCAATAGTCCCGTGTCCTTGCATAAAAGTCACCCAAATAAACTATTTATGGATTTCCTGTTATGGTACTTCTAAAACACCATAATGGTCAAGGGCAATTTAAAAGTAAATCATTGTCCGTCCAGTCTTAGCTTTGGAAGGGCGTGCTACCCCAAGAAAGGGGTATGATGTTCATGAGCAGATTTCAATGCATGGAATCCCCTGGTGTCACAGCCTGTTTTGTGGCTCAGCCTGCTACAGGAGCTATCCCAGGAGGTGGGGTGGAGGCAGTCTGCCACCAACAAGGTAAGGCCATTTGGTCTCTGTGTTGGGTTTTCTCTAACACCCACTGGAGCTACACAAATTAAGGATTTTAAACACAAGGAGAATAATTGCATCTATTACGTTTAAGTAATGGACAAATTCCCGAATGACTTGTTATCTCAATATTTTCCATTGAAATCTCAAAATATTACTTTTATTTACTAGAAAATATTAATGCTAGAAAATATTAATTCATGTTAAATTGTGCTATCTCATGGTGCACAATGAAGGGTATATTTTTATTGAGATTAGTGACCTTGTACACTGAGACAGTCTATTTCCTGTCCTGGTTGGATAAAATTAGTAATTCTGAAGGGAGAAAGTTGCTAGAGCCTAACTCACTAGTTGAATATACTGTCCAAAAACCAGATAGGATTAAGATCAAAATATACAAAACATGCGTCTAACATTCAGATGCTGAACAAAATAATATTTGCAGGTCGTATTTTCATTTAATTTATCTTGAGTGGAAATGAATTGAAAACCGAATGGAATGGGGATGGGGAGAAGCAATTAAAGAAAATTAACATACTAAATGGTCCTACCATGAGTATATTAAAATACATTATTCAGTAGAAAAATTTAGCAAGGCCATATTTCCCTCTGAAGTTCTTAAGTCCCCATCACCATAAAGGAATTCTTTCTCCCTTAACTACTTTTTGCTGCTGACTTTACCCAAGCAGTTCTGACTTATTCTACAGATCAAACAGGCAGAACAAGATAATCATCTACGCATGGGTGCTTTGGAGTGAAAGACATCTCGGGAGCAGTTCAACTTTCCAATTTTTCAGGAACAAAAGGGGCAAAAAGAGGGAGAAAAGAGCAACAGTGCTTCCCACACAACTAATGAAATGCTAATGTGCACAAATGAATTTTGAAAGAACACAAATATTGCCTTGAAATTAATTATACCTCTCCCATTGTCTCGAAAAATGGAAGATTGAAACCTGCATCGCGATGTTTACTCTGTTTAATTTTCAATTGTTTCTTTGATGTTTCAGATAGAAAGGTTTTGCACCTGGAAAGAAGAAAGGCTTTGAACAGATTGCGAGCCCTCTGCAGACTCTTCATCAGGAAGGTACGTCGTCAGCCTCCCCTAGCACAAGGGAGCCTTGATGATATCTTTATGTGTCTTTGACTCCTTTTGATTAATAAATGCAAACAATTTTTCTCAGTAACCTCTGTTGCAATCCATGCATGACAATTAGGGACAACCTCTAGTGAAGGGATGCACTGAAGTCTGTTTCTGCTTCCTCTGCCGCAGAATAAATAGTTGATGTTTAATGCTTTTTGACAATTAGAGAATGAAATCTCTGCAGTGAGGCAATTTCAGCAACTGTTTATTATTTCTGTTGCCTGCAATGAAGGATCAATGTTTATGACAATTTTAACTCCACTCTGGATGGACAATTTGATTATTTCTTTCCCTGAGTTGCATGTTCTATTATTGAATTCTTGGGTACAAATATCATCGGTTTTTCACAAAATGGATTTGTGATGTTTCCATCAATGCAATCTATTGAATGGGCATCAAAAGGAAGCCATGTGTGACTCTCGTGGAGGGTTCTACCGCCGCTTTCCAGAGCAGAGACAGCTGGCCAGCACTGCAGTAACTACCACCTCTCTGATGGCGGTGGCAGGGTGCAGGGGCACAGCCAGCCTTCTGGAATTGCACTGGTTGGGCTTTTCTGCTGCCAGAAGCATTTGCAGAAGGCTGAGGTGGCAGAGAGGACAGGGTGGATATTTGCACATCTCCAGGAATCCAGCTTGCACAAGTCTGAGGCTGCGCAGCACACCTAAGTGTGACCAACATGTTTGGATCAGGTAAGGAAGTCACAGCATGCCAAGGACAAGGAACCTAAGCTTGAGAGATGACAGATGTGGGTTCTGCCACTCACAGGTGTGGTCTCGAGTGTCTGACATGCCCCTGACTGCTGCGAGTTATCCATGAATCGCCCCATCTCTTAGTGACTCATTCAATTGTTCAGTACACTCTCACTGGGCCCTTCAATAAATATGTCACCCAGGGGCAATGGTGGAGATTCGTAACCTTGAGGAAAAGAGAGTGTTTTTGGCAGGTGATGATCAGGTAGATCAAGACTCACTTGGCGATCCAGGCATGGTGGCACACGCCTGTATTCCCAGCAGCTCAGGAGGCTGAGGCAGGAGGATCACAAGTTCAAAGCCAGCCTCAGCAACTGAGAACAAGACCCTGTCTCAAAACAAACAAACAAAAACAAACAGTTAATTGGAGTGATGGGGGCCAACAGCAGGGTGGTCTGAGTCCTGGCAGGTCACACAGTGATGGCAAGAGCTGCCCTGAGAGCAAAGGAGGCCGTCTGGAAGTATGTTAGGAAGGAAGATGGCATCCCAGAAGATGGGCTGGCATCACCAAACAGGAAGAGGAAGGCAGCAAGAGGTGAAGGCTGGAGAGGGCAGTCTCCTGCAGTTGCCCCCATATGAACTGCCACTGCAGGCAGTGTTACCTGGGCCCAGCCGGCGGCAGGGCATCTGACAAATGCCATAACCACAGCTCCGCTGGCCCATCCTGACACCAGGGGCAATAAGCCACACATCCACAGGCCATTTGGGAGCTTTGGTGAAGCACAGCCTCGCGTGGCTTCACTGTGGGGATGTGTCTTCACAGATGTGCTATCTCTGTGAACATCACCGACTATACCCACAGAGGCCTTGCGGCTGTCACCCATGATGTCCAGCTGATGGCGCGGCCCCTGGCTGCTAGGCAACATGCCTGTGCGGAGTGTTCCTGCTGGAACCCCAGGAAGGGCATGGGCTCCCTCCCCAGCACCACCATGAGCGGGGGAGTGACGCTTTGCAGTATAAGGTGGCAATGACGTCACTAAGTAACAGCGATGCTTCTGCTCCATCACAACCTCTGGGACTCCTGATTGAAGGCTTTGTGCTTCGCATTGCTGTAGCAGAGCATGGGTTAAGAAGCAGCAGATGTCACAGTTGCTGTTGTAATCAGCTCCCCTGGACATTGCCCTCTGTGAGGTTCCCTCTCACCTGTCATCACGTGCTCCCTGCCGATCAATGGGCTTTGACATTTTTTTTAAAAATTGTTTTAATGATACTGGCCTCTGTGTATTTGTTACCATAAGTCAGCACAAATAACTTTAAGAAATGAATGGAGGGGGCTGGAATGGTGGCTCGGCGGTTATCGCGCTTGCATTGCATGTGTGAGTAGAGGAGTTCAAACCCCAGCACCACGTACACAACAAGGTGTCCAAGGAATGAAAATCACATGAAAAACTAAATAAAAATTGCTTCTCTCTTTATTGCTCTCTTTCTCACTGTTCCCTCTTTCTTTAAAAAAAAAAAACAAGAAAAAAATGAATTGAGGTATCTTATAAATAAATATAATTATCTGGGATCCTCAGTGGATTTTATGTCCTGCTGACAAATTATCCATTCATCTTCTTTTCAAGGTCCTTTCTATTCGGAAAAAGGCAAAATATCTTAGAGGACAATAAGATGGAAGATTGCAGAATTTCAACTTTAGATTATTATTCTAAGTTGAATAATTTGAGAGGACGAAGTTCCTAAATTTTATGCAAAACAAGACTGATGTGATGCAAATGCTGTCATTAGACAGAGCGAGGCGGTTCCAGCTGGTGACGGGCAGGAGTTCAGCGTGAAGAATGATCACGGGGGATAAACTCTCCATTCCTCACACACACGCTGAAGTGCTGGTGCCTTCCACACATTGCTCTGATCCACTCTCCGTCAGGCACTGGGAGACCCAGAGGTCATGGAAGTGAGGGGTCAGCCTGACCAAGCCCATGTGGGATCAGGTGGGGACCAGGAGGTGCAGGCAGAAGGTGCACCTGGGAAACAGCACCTGAGAGCAGGAGGTGGCAGGCTTGGGCTTGCCTCTGTCCCCACTTCCTCTCTGAGCCTCAGTTTCCTTACCTGTGGAGTGGTGGAATCGATGCTCGTGTCCCAGGGTTTTACAAGTTGAGGGTGCTTACTGAGCACCTCACACTCCTCCTCGAGTGCACTTAATATGTCACAAATTAGATTTAAAGAGAAATAGCAATGATAATGCTACTGAATTCAGCCTGGTGGGTACCAAATTCTGCTAAATGATATTATAAAACATGGATATGTTTTTAGAACATAAATCTAAAAGCAAATTTGGTGGCGTCAAATGAAGTCAGAAGTCAGAATGTTATCAATCAATGCAAGCTAAGAGCAGCCTTGGCCCTGAATCAGTGACCTCGTAACAAATGCCCACCTGCTCGGGAACCGCTTTGTGCAGCCTGGACAGCTCTGGTCTCAGGATCAGCAGTGGCAATGGCGAGTTTTGACCTTGAGCTGGATATTTCTTTCTTTCTTTCTTTTTAAGAAGAGAAGGACACAGAGAGAGACAGACAGACAGACAGAATCCATTTTTATTGAGTTTTCCACGTGGACCTCGTTGCTCTGACAGTTCTATATGAGAGTGCTGGGGTTTGAACCTGTGTGCTTGTGCATGCCGGGCAAGCACTGTAACCGCTGAGCCACTGCTCCAGCCCCTGGATATTTCTTTCTTGAGATGGGGGCAAGTTGAGCAGGAGAGGCAAGACACCATTCTCAGGGAGATGTGTTCTGCTGTAACCTGGTGGGGTGCTCACCCAGCCTTCTCCTTCTATCCTCAGGACAACCCCCAAAGAAGGGGGGCACTCTCATCCCCATATCAGAGATGGAATGGGAAACTGAGGCCCAGAGAGGTCAAGGTCACTGCACGGAAATGATGGTGTGGGGAGAACCCCCAGGCGGTTTGACTCTGGAACAGGCTCCCAGCCAGTGTCCCTTCCTACCTGTCATCAACCCTGGGAAGGCGTGCCCTGAAGACATGGCTAAGGAAGCCATTCCGCAGAGACTGGCTGACTTCCTATTTATGGATGCTAATGTAGAGAGGGAAAATATTAAATGCATAGCAATAGATTACAATACCTTAGAGAAGAGAGGTAATTAAGAGCCAGGGCGAAAAAGCCTTGATTATTTAAAAGAAGGATTGTGAGCGTGGAAGATGCTCTCGGAGAGGCTGAGGCAAAGGAGCTGGGTCCTCTGGCAGGAGGAGAAGGCGCAGTTTGGAAAGCGTCGGGACATGCTGGTGATGGAAGAGACTGCGGTCATTACAGATCGAGCCGCCACCGGCTGCCGGTGTGAACTTGTTATCTGAGTATTTTATAGTCCACCTGACCGAAAAGAGCAACTGGACTGTGAAATGATAGAGCAAATAAAAAGAGCCGTAAAAGAGCCAGAGCGATGGTAATGGGAGATTGTAAGTATCTGGGCACGGAGCGCAGTGCATTAAGTGGATGAAATAAACCCTGAAGTGTGGAGCAGGCGCGGGCAGGGCGGGGGTCCTCCTGGGGGGACTGGCGAGCGAGGAGCACGGCATCTGTGGCACGGCCAGCCCCAGCCATCCCTTGCCTCTCTCTTGGCGGGGGAACGTCCTCTGCACCCGGCTTTCTGCAGCCTGACTTGGTTCCTGTGCAGCCTCCCCTCTGTCCAACCTGCAGTGCAGGAACTGGAGGTCAGGAGCCAGAACGCCGGGACGGATGCCAGCATGGACTCCCGCACACAGCGTCTCTGCAGCCCTCAGGCGCACTAACCGTTCAGCGTATTTATTTACAATTTAAATTTTATTTCCGGATTATAATTTTAATGCATGTTTCTGCATAAGTCTCAAAGTGAGAGCTTCCTGGACCACTAAATTAGAACATGCATTTTATACATCACTCTGTTATGATCGCTTCTTCAATACGATTGAATGGCATTAAAATCATGTATTTTAATAATCACTCAAGACAGTGGTTCAGCCAGAGTTGCTTCAGGTCAGTGATGTGCCTAGCATCCGTGATGTGCCCCCAGGCACCATGGCTGCAGGAGAAGACTCAAAGCTATAGTTCTCACATGCTTGTACTGCAAGATCTGGGGACAGGAAGCCCAACCATAAATCCACAAGGAGCCACCAACCTATGAGCATGAATTATGTTGGCACTGATTCAATGCAGACAGCCAGGGAACACAGGCAATGGGAAAGGCACTATCTTCTCTGCTGTTTCCAGAGTGATGTTCTAACTGGGGTCCTGGGCACAGCTGATCCAAACTCCCAGCCTGGGAGCTGAGGAAATGGGTCTGACCCATTGGCCAGCCTGGAGCTTCAGAGAGTAGGAGGACGTGACCAGCTATGACCAAAAGTGCATCGTGTTGAAAGGATTGACTATCTGAGAGATACCAAGAGCCCACAGGTGCAAGAGGTGAAACCAAGGAGGGACAATCCAGGGACCACGCCACCACACAGGAGCCAGTAGGCAAGGTGCAGGACACTGGTCTTCCTGGAGAGAGGCCTCACCTCTGCAGCTGTCTGAGTTCCCCTCTCTGCCAAGGGCATGGTCACCATCCCAGCTATGGAGGCCAAGAAGCCTCCCAGCCTCTCCCACCCCGTTCCTTTTAGCTTCCTTTGTTTCTAAGCATTTTTGTTTCAGCACAGCAAACTCCAGAAGGAAGGGAGAGAGAGAGAGAGAGAGAGAGAGAGAGAGAGACTGCATAGCGTTCCTCCTTCCCAAATGTAAAAAAATAAAACCCTGGAAAAATATTATTTTAGCTATTTGTCCTGAGATTATGCTTTCCCTTTTCAGGATGTTAATAATGGACTCTGGAGGGATTTTTCCGGGCCCAATAGCAATGTTATAAAATTAAACATCCATGTGAGTGAGGGAAATTGAAGTAATTATCTTGCAGAATAGAGGAAAACCTCTCTGTCAGAGGACCCTAGACAAAGAGCACAGCACAACTCCTAATAACCATTGCTCCAGAGTCAGAGCTCTGCCTAAGTGGTAGGCATCGCCCACATTTGGAAGCATCATCTCTCTAGATTGCACCCCAGCAAAGCACTTTGCCTTTTCTGGTGGCTCTCAGGGCCCGGAGATGCAGAGGAGAGAGCAGCGCTGGGTTTACCTGAGGACCCCACACCCTGCAGCAGGACCCACCGTCTTGCCTGGCAACACCTCCACCATGCTTCCTGCGCCATCTCAGGAGCACCTGGCTGAAGGCAGAGGCTACACTGAGGATTAGCGGCCCCTCCAGGCCTGTCCCTAAGAAAGAGTTAAAGAGCAGCAGTTTGTAGAGCCCCCGAGTCCCCAGAAGTGGACCCCAGCACAACCCACTGGGAAACGGGGTGCCGCACATTTGTCCAAGCTGGTCTTTGGCGTGGCTCATCGTGTGACAGGGCTCCTTCGTGATGGATTGAGAGGTCACTGACCATTCAGAAGGGACACAGCTCTACTGTCCGGTAGCTGTGAAATCTTAGGCAGCTTATTGAACCTCTCTGTTTCTCCACTTGTTTTAGTAACTGGAGGGCAGTGGTTGTACCCACCTCAGGGTTGGGTGGATTAGACTGATTCACGGAAAGCACTTGGAGCAGAGCCTGGTGCATAATAAATAGAAGCATTAACACTGGGGAGATGGACCTGGCGACCGCATCAGCAGGGCTGCAGTCGGGAGGCAGATGCCACACAGCTCATTTTAGCAGAGAATGTAATGCAATGAACTGATCAAATAATTACTGGACTTCAGGAGAAGTGAAGGAGCAAGGAAGTGACAGAGCAGCTGCAGGAAGCGGCTGAGCCACAGCTGTGGCCGAGGAACATCGACATTATTACCTGTATTATTAGATTCCTGTGCCATGCTTCTCCATCCTGCTATCGAACCCGGACTGTGGAGGAGAGGCCCATGCTGAGCTGAGAACCAGACCTCTGAGCCCCAAAGGGGCACAGTGAGAACTTCTGGAAATGTGGAAATTAAAGAAAAAGAAAGAAAGAAAGAAAACAAACGCTTGCAACCTGCTTGGGAAAGAGATGCACAAAAGAGTTTTGCTGGGGAAGTTGTCAGGAAGAGGCAGCCAACAGGGGCTAACACCCTTCCTCCTACCCCTGCCCGGGCTCCCTGCCTGGGCTCCCTCCAGTGCCTGCCCCGGACCACTGGCCAGGGAGTGCTATCTGAGTGCAGAGGCGGCTTGGGGGCTTACAGACAGGATTGCATCACAGACACAGCCCGGGGCAGATGGTGACCCCCATCTAGGTTTGGGGGAACACACGGGGAAAGGTCTACTGGGGTGGGCAGATGTTAAAAAAGGCACAAAGTACACAATGACAGAGTCTGATAAGTTCGGGGAAGGGCATGAATAACTTGACAGGTGAGGATTGGCTGGCTTAGGGACCTGAGAAGTTCATCTAAGCTGAGAGAGGACACAAAGGCCCCACTTACAGAATGAGAGGACCCGGGGGACAGGGAGGGGGATTCTCTAAGCAGAGGGAGCATCATGAGCAAGCATCCAGAGGAGGGAAGGCTTGGGGTCCTGGGGCAACTGGGTCCCCTGCCATGATCAGGTGGGGCTGGGAAGAGACTGTGGCTCCTGTTCCGTCGCCTGAGCCATGGCCACCAAGGGCTGCCAGGGACCTTTCCGTAGCTTCACAAAAGAAGACGTATCTGCCCCATCTCCTTCCAGAGACATTGTGTACAAATGAAACGTGGGATAGAGTTTGTTTACAAAGCAGTACACAGAGATGAAACTCAGCCACCAATGCCCAGAGCTCCAGTTCACCAGAGTCTCCTCCTAGCTCTGGGGTCACTCTGGCAGAGCATTGGTGTAGACCTCGGGGTCAGAGTTTCCACTTTGCTGGAAGCTGTCCCACTGGCACATATCAAATGGCCTGCTTGCTGACTGAGGGACTTTACGCTGACACTCCTCAGTTTCCACAATCGCTCATCTCCACGCACGTGGTACGATTGGTGACAACTCAGCTTCCTGGGCCCTGCACTGATTCGCTTTGCGTAGCCGGGTTCTTGACGTGTTTCTGCCAGGTAGGACACTTTAAGCATTGAGACACAGTGCCTCGGTGGAGCGTCTGTTCCTGGGGCCAGGAGTTATTCCTTCTGTCCTTCAGTAAGTACTCAGACCTACTATGCACCAGCACTCATTCTGAATTAGGGGTCTTTCTTAATAAAGTTTACCATGTTTATGCTTCAGAATATTTTCTTAGATTCAAACTGGCCATTCGTTAAGTTGAGTGCGGGGGCCACCTGCTAAGGTTTAATCCCAGCACTCTGAGCTAACTTGCTGGATAATTCCCCACAAGTCATTAGGGGCATCCCTGCCCACAGTGGGGCTCCATCTCCTCCCAGCCCAGCAAGGGTTGGTTGCACCGGGGAGAATGTATAACAGCCAGGGTTTTGGTACCTGTGAGCCACAGCCCCCAAGTGAGTGGTGTGAGCCAGGAAGGAGAGCTGGAACTGCAGAACAATTTAAGCTGGAAAGCCATTAGCTGGATCCCACCGTAGAAAGATTGAAACTGGAGGACACAGGGAGATGGCCATGTCCTCGACAGACAGTCAGGACAGAGGAGCAGGCCTGAGTCACTGTGCAGCAGCCGTTTCAGTGGTGCAGGGGGCAGGGGGCACGGTGGTGCTCAGAAGAGGACCTTCCAGCCAAGCCCATGAGGACGCTCACCATCCCTGGGACAGTCCCTTAACGAGAAGCGCTTGTTTTATTGACTGCGAAGTCCCAAGCCTTTTCTGGCCACGCTGAGCACATCTTATCCTGACAGTCATCCTGTCTGAGCACCACCTGACATTCCGTGCACGTCTTCCCAGCAGTCAAAAGCCCCTGGACGGTGTTAATGGCCATCTTGTCCCCATACCTGAGCTGAAGCCCAGGCACGGCTTCGGCTCACGGCGACGGCATGCTGGCGACAGGCAGCCCGGCTCTTTGTTTTCCTGAATCTGCGGCTGGGGCATCTGCAGATTAGCTAATGGAGGGTGCTCTGTCTTGCCAAATGTTAATGGTGTAAAATGTGATCATTTTGCTGACAAATGTAAACAGGTTTCATTTTGACTTGCAGTAGAAATAATCCCTCAATTTTGCAACCTGGGAACAATAGATTCTGTTGATGTTGATGACTCCGTTTCCAGCTTCTCCAGCGACACACTGATGCTCTCAATTGCAGCTCTCAGGTGATGTGTGTGATGCTCTCTCATTAGCGCCCTAATGATAGATGTGATGAATTCCGCATCTGTGTTGCACCATCTCACAACCGAAAATGAACACTGTCTCACTCTCTCCTGCTTGGGGAACATTCTCCTCCCTCTCCTCAGGGTCTCTGCTACGGTGCCACACCCTCACACCTTCTTCTACGGTTCTGGGGACTCACTGGGAAAATGGCTTTCAGTATTAACTTGGTCTTAATATTAATAGCCTGGGAATTTTTCCAGAGGATGTCATTTTATACACATCTCCACCTCTGCAAATATATGCAAAACGTACCCCCCCCCGTGTGGCCCTCGTTATGACATGTCTCCCCGAATTTTAGTAAAAGAACTGCTTAAAATTTCATAGGAATTTGGCCAAAACTTCCATCCTGAAGGAGCCCATTGTAGGGCTCTGCTTGATGTCCTGTAAATTAATAATGAATTCATTAATTTATATTGCATTTCTACTACTGTCCTAGGCTCTGGAGAGACAGGCGGGAACAGAACCGCTGCTCAGGAACCTGCAGTCTTGTGAAGGAGCAGTCAGGGCTGCAGAAGCAGAGGGGCCACTGCCAGCGAGGACACAGAGGAGCAGGCAGCTCTAGGCACTTCCAACCCAGAACCTCCTACCTGGAGGGCCAGGGAAGGCTTCCCTGGAGGATGACGCCCAGGGAGTTTTGAAGATTTCCTGGGAGCGAAACCAGAGTGCGGAGCATCCCAGGTACAAGACTGCAAAGGCCCGGGAGGAATCAGGGGACGAGAGGTGTGCAGAAGCTTAGGTGGGAGCACTGGAGCAAGTGGGGAGCAGGGTCCCGGAGCCGTGGTGCCTTCATCCTAGCTGCAGTGGCAGAGGGGAGCGAAAGGGGAGAGTGCACAGTGGTGACAGGGCAGAGTTGTTTTGCAAGCCTTTTCCCTGGCTTTGGGCTGGAAACCGGATTGGGAAATCCAGGTCTGACGGTGGGTAGCCCGGGTGCCAGGTTTCCTTAGGAGTCCAGGAAGGGCATGATGACAGCTTGGGCCTGGACTTTAGCAGGAAGGAGCGCTGTGGATGGATCGGGGAAGCTGGCTGGCAGCGGGTGGGCGGCACAGGCTCTAGGACGGCTCCACATTTCTTGCCACAACGTGCTGCACAGGCCAAGCTGAATGAGGACCTGGGGACCGAGAAAGGTCTCAGTCACAGGTGCCTTGTAGCTTCTGTCCTCCTCGAGTCAGTTTTGACTCCAAGTTGTTGTGTAGCGTGACACACGTGTGCACCTCCTGCCCGACAGTGCACAGCTGCAGTTGAGACTGTGGCACCCGGGGGTGGAGAGCACAGGGCAGAAATCCCAGCATAGAAAGAAGCTGTGGGTGGCACAGCGGTGAAGCGCTTGCCCAGCATGTGCAAGGGCATGAGTTTGATCCCCAGCCCTGAGTGGAAGAAAAACAAAAATCAGATGGGAAAAATAGAAAGTTAATTTTCTCTCTCTCTCTCAAACAAACAAACAAACAAAAAGAGAAAAGAAGTGCCTGTGGGGGATGATCAGAGCTATCTACACACGCAGGGGGACAGGGTCACAGGGGTGATGGGGTGAGACACCCCACAGGGCCCACTTCTCCCCTCCTCCGCTCCTCGAGCTCCCAAAGAGAAGCCGGGCGGGGTGTGCCGGAGGGTGGGGAGGGGAGCTGAGCAGGCTCATCCTGGAAGCTGTCACTCCTCAGGGGTGCTGCTCACCTGCCTGGTGCCCACCTGCGTGGCACGATGGCTGTGGGGCAGCTTCCACGCTGAAGAGCAGGCCTGCAGTTTATCTAGGGGGAGCCAGCCTCTAACGCAGATGATTTTTCACCCACGATCCAGCAGATGGAGGGAGCTCCGTCTGTGCCACTCAGCCCCTGCCCATCTCTCTTCACACTAGGATAATCCTCCACTCTAGCTCCCAGCTCACTTGCATTTTTTCCTGGCGTCTGTTCCTCAGCCCCGTGTCCCCTCTGCCTGGAATGTACCACCACTCTTCCCTCCTGCCCCCAGCCCTGTGTCAGCTCTGCCTCCTCTCCCGTCCTGAGGACGGGGATGCAGGCTGCCCCTGTTGCAAGTCCCTCTCACTGACTTCTGCAGCCCCAGCCCTGCGCCAGATTCACAGTAGACAGAATGAGTGTTGGTGGAGCGGCTGGGGCTGGGGTCCCCGAGGCACAGAAACAAGAAGCACCCATTTCAGTGCCGTTGATTCCCCTACTCTACTGCCCAGAAGACGCCTCTGCGTGCCTCACCCAGCCCTGTGAGAAGGCCCTGGGCAGCAGTGGCAGATCAGGGCAGATATGTGGCTGAAGCCCAGGGCAGGCAGCAGAGGGGAATCAGGTCAGACTGATTCCCCTCGGGGTTTCCAAAAATCTTGGCTGAGTCAAAAGCAGGAACAGAAAACTACTTGCTGCTCGTATTAGGATCGTAATAAAAATATTTACCAGGACCAGGAACACATCGTAAGCATCAAGCGTTCTGCAGACACTATCTCATTTAACCCCCGTAACAACCCTGAGAGTCGTAGATTTTAATGTTCCCATGGTGCACAGAGACGCTAAGCAACTCGCTCGTGATTACACAGCTAGAGGAGGAGAGTTGGATTCCAACGCAGGCTGCCTGGCACCTGTGACCGCAGGGCAGGGCAGAGGCAAAGGCCTCCCGTTTTAAAACGGGAAATGTTCCTCAGACTGGGAGCCCCTGTGTGAATAAAATCAAATTAGTACAATGGGTAGAGCTTTCATTGGAAACCCTGAGGTGCCTGGCCAAAAATGGCTGTGAAGGCAGGTCACGGATTTCCTTTGCTGGAGAGAGTCCTGGGGGCAGGAAAAGGTGAAAGAAGAGTGAAACCACTTGCTGAGCCTGCTGCTTGGAGATGATGGGAAAGTCCAGGGGCATCCAAGTTCAGAAGAAACCCGAGGAGTCTGACGCAAGAGCGGGTCAGAGTCCAGGGCGAGAGTGGAAAGGGACCCAGCTGGGAAGGTGCAGGCACTGGGCGGGCACACAGGGTTCCAGAAGGCATCACCTTCCTTAATCCCTCCCACTGTCTCCAACTGGAAGGGGTTGGGCCCAGAGATGCTGCGGTGAGCCAGGCAAGACCTGCCCAGGACGAGTGGGGAGCCCAGGCCCTGGATGACGGTCAACTGTCAACACAGGGCCCACAGCATGGCCCGGAGCACTTGTATGCATCGGCTCACTGAGTCCCGCTGTGGGTTAGAACCCGCGAAGACCCCTCATGTCACAGACCCGGAAAGAGGCTCGCAGAGATGAGTTACACTCCCAGGTTCACAGCGCCAACAGCAGACCAGCAAGTGGGGGGCAGTGTCCAAGCGGGCACCTGGCTCAAGCATCAGGAACCGCTCTGCGGGAAGCACCCCTGTCGACCCAGCAGCAGGCACCTTGGGGCTCCTGGAGCCCTGAGCCAAGGAGAGGCGGAGGCGGAGACCATCCCTGCAACAGCTCAGCCGGTGATTAAACGCCCCCAGGATGGAAGGTCAGGGACCTGGGCTCCACGGGAAGAACCATGGTGACATTCACGTTTTCCTGAACCAGATGCTGTCGTGCTATGACATCATTTGGAAAAGAAGACCCAGGAAAGGTTCCTACATTTCCAACGCGCTGTGCAGACACGCTCTGAAAAGGGCAGCACCGGAGAGGAGACGGAAATGAACCTGAGGAGAGGCCGCTCAGGCCCGGCCCAGTGTGCCTGACCCCCGCGGACAGCCCGGAGCAGCACTGAGTGCCAGGGCAGAGGC
>PVKS010021133.1:0-35700 GCA_004027875.1 Aplodontia rufa | reverse complement strand
GCCTGCTTTATAAAAGCCAGGACTGAGTTAATATGTTAAAACTGCTTTTATTAGTGGCTGGAAAAAACACTCAGTGTGAGCTACAGTGGTTACCATTTGTCTTATTTGCTGTGTTTTCAGATGGGCTGTAAGCTCCACAAAGATTCTCTTTGCCCTTTATCCTCAGTAAGGAGCACAGGTCTAAGACATGGCAAATGATCAGTCACTATTTATTAAATGAATAAATGAATGTTCCATCCATCTTTGTTATAACGAGTAAAACTGGTCACAGATTCTAACCACTAATCATGTTTGATAACATCTATGGTTTTTCTCTGCCAATTCCTTTGTTCACATGGCATTTTTCCTCATATACCTTTTTCCATAAGGTTTTTTCCCCCAAAGACCATTTTACACACTGTACCCCCCCCCACACACACACACAAACAAAAGCAAGAAGCTGCTTAGAAACTAATTCATTTAGTAAATAATTTTCCACACCTGGTAGATATATAAACCAGCACTGGAGGACACTTAAAGGAACATCTCAGGTTCCCAATTTTTCAGAATATCTAGAATATCTGTGGTCCCAAACGGTGAATTAGAGAATATTGCTCTTCACTGCCTCTTTTCAGTATTCTAAATACAGCTTGGCTGTCTCTGAATCTATACTTCAATTCCACAAGAAAAATCAATAGTAATAACGCAAGATGCTGAGAGTAAGAGTTAGATTTCTCCATTTTCTAAACTAATCTTCTATGTCTAGACTTTGCTGTGAACTGGGAAAATATTGAACTATCTGGGATTTGGATTAATGCTGACAAAGAATATATAATGTAATATTCAAAACATAGCTGAAATCTTTTATTTTAGTCATTTAATAAAATATTCAATTCAGTGAATATATGTAGATGGCATACTAACATTTCCTTTAATTTTCTAGCCAAAGGGAAGTGTCAATTTGGCTGTTTTATGCTTTGAGGATTAATACATACCTAAAATGGAAAATTTGAGTAATAAAAGTCCAGGTGTGCTCCGTTTATGTGCCAAATAAATATCATATTGTATTTGTCAATTATAAATTTAATTTGATTATCACTAAAATCCATATGCTTATCACTAAAATCCATATGCTTAGCATGACTATATTAAAATTTCTCTCCGTGTTTTATTGATTTTCAAAACTAACGCTTTTGAAAAGCTTATTCTTTAGAGTAATGATGTTAAGAAAATGAATTGTCTATAAGCTTAGTCAAAGCAGGCATTTTTCATGGATGCAAATTTAAAACGATTTAGTATAAGTCTCAGAGTTTTTACATGCAACTTGAGCATTGCACATTGAAATATTCAGGGTAGGATTGTTTCATAGGACACAACATTTGATTAATTTCTGTTATGACCCAAGTAGTCATACTTTGAATCAGAAAGTAAAATGACTTTAGTGCCATGAAAATCATCAGGATTTTACGCCTTTAGGCAAGACTGGTGCATGTAATCAAGGACAGAGAAAATCCCTAGATTCCAAGACACACTTTCAGTAAGGATTGGCTATCTGAAGTAAGAGCACCACCAAAATCTAACTGGCTTAAAGCCACACACTGAATGCAGTTCAGCCTGGGGTCTCTGATCATTGTAGTCATGAAGGCACCCAGGTTGCCAGACTCTGTCTCAACTCAGATTTCCATACTTCCTGCAGCAGGAGGAGGGAATGTGGGGGATTTCTCACTGAGGCTTAAAGCTTCCTGACAAAGCAAGGTCTGAGGCCAAGCAAAACCAAAGAAAATAAAGAAATATAGTTTCATCTTAACACATATCTAAAAGGGGATCATCAAATGTCTTAAACTGTCCTAAAAACACAAAGCAGCCCTCAAATCAATGTTGTCACTCTGGCATCAAGTGTCCTGTTTGCCTCCTTTGCATTCTTTTTTAATTATGAACTCTGCTGGTATTTATACAATCAAGATTTGTTTCCTGATATGGGCCATCCTTGTATTCATAGGTTATTAAATTATTTTGAGGAGCAGGATGGCAATTCTTAAGAATTCAATTATTCTCAGACATATGAAGTAGCCAAGTCCCTCTATTTTCTCTCTTTCATGGATTTTCTGACTTTGTATCAAAAGATCACATGAATTACCATACTAAGTTAGACCCATGGGCATTCCAGCCAAAAATCTTACCTTGGGCAAAAGAAAAAAACAAATGAGTCACTTCTATTATTTCTCCATTGTTCTTAGAGAAAAATGTTAGAACTGCTATAGAATTGCTATTTTATTTATTTATTTATTTATTTATTTATTTTTAAAGAGAGAGGGACAGTGAGAGAGACAGAGAAAGAGAGAAACAACTTTATTTAGTTTTTTCACATGGCCTTAGTTGCTCCAACACTCAGTTGTGTATGTGGTGCTGGGGTTTGAACCCGGGTCCTCGTGCTTGCCAGGCAAGCGCCGAAACCGCTGAGCCACCGCTCCAGCCCCTAGAATTGCTATTTTAAAAATAGATTCATATACATAAAGATGACGATGTATATGAATCAAAAGTCAAACATCACTTTCTCAAATGCCAGTGAATCTCAATGAAAAATACAGTATTAAAATTCAGTAATAATGAAGCACTACTCAAACATTTTTGAAAGTTATCGAGGAAAATGTAAGCAATTTTGAAGTAAAGTAAAACCATGAAACTCCATAGACGCATTTACTCAGTTATGTCATTCTGGGTCACAAAATAATGGACTTTACTTTTAGAATCACAGCATTTTACAGCAGTTCTTCAAAGACTATACAACTCAGCCTAATTATTTTATAAATAAGGAAACTAAGACCTGAGAAATTTACTGGAAAACAGGGAAGACCAAATCTCTACCTTCATAATATTATATCCTAGAGGTTAAGATATCAGAGTATAAATTTTTAAGTGATATTTAATTACCATAATCCACACAATGAGCCTGGACTGTAATTACTCAATAAGCAATTGGTACTGTCATATCAACTTTTAGGGGCAATTCTGTATTCCAACTTTTCTCCCAACATTGAATTCCCGAGTATTCTTGATGTAGACATTTATCTCCTCTTCAAATACTTTCAGATCTATAGAGCTTTTCAAAGCAATTAGAAATCTTTCTTTCTTTCTTTCTTTCTTTTTTAAAGAAGGAGTGCAGAGGCTCCACAAGGCAAAGGGGTGCCTGGAAACAGGACACCATTGAACGCTTTCTTGGTTATATTTTTGAAATATGCTGAGAGAACTTCAATATTAGAGACCATAGTTTATCAGTTCATTTCTTTCCAGTTTAAAAAAAAGATAATGGCTTGATCACAATAAGAATCATTATTTTGATTAATATTTTTATTTAATTACACAAATTATTGCTCAAAATATCTTTCCCACTGACATATACATTTGGATGCAACATATTCCTTGGAATTACCAAATTTGTCGCACTTTAGATGACCACATTTCAAAAAAAGAGACATTGTAACATTTGTTTTTATCAATGATATGTCCTTTAAGGATTGGTTTTCTTACTTTAAATGAAAAATTGGAAGATGACATTTGCAAAGAGACTGGCTGATAGTTAAGTTTGGAATACTTCTTGTTATCTCCTTTACAAATTGTCAAAGGATAGTACACACAAAAGAAGCAGTGATGCAAACAGTAGGCAATCGGTTTCATGAAATGGAAATCTAATATATCCGTGAAATATAAGACAAGAAGAAATACATTTAAGTAAATATTTGCACAGTAATAGCCAAGTAAAATCTTGTTTTCTGAAAAGAATGGTAGCATTGTCGTATCATACTACAGAAAAGGCTATAACCGCAACAAAAACAAATCGCTGCCTCTGGTAGCATTTAAAATTATATAGCATTGGTTTTTGACCATATAAAATTAATTTGTATAAATGATTCAAAGGAAACCAATAAACTCATGGATGTAATCCAGAAAGATAAAGAACAGTAAACAGACAGTCCTTGTTCTAAGTAGGAAAAATACCTGGCTCTAATTGAAATACTGCAAATAACTCACACTGCAATTTAGCGTTTCCTTTTCAGTCAGTCAATTATCAGCATTTTTAAGGAATACGTTATTTCATAAAAAGTCTGAGCTGAGAGAAACCCCCCAAAATACTTTATAATAGGAAATTTATAACTTTAGGGGCTGCTAATTAACAAATTTTGTGTATATGTATATACAGCAAACTGATTTATGGGAATGTGTGTATCAATGTGAACATTTTGAACGAGATTGCCAAACAGCCCTACATAGATGGAGAGCCAGTTCACACTTCTGTTAACCAGTGGAGAAGAAGTCTTGGTTTCCGCTGTGGATTATCAAAGTTTTAGGACATTGCGATTTTCAGAGAAGAAAGTCGTACTTTACTTCTCTGATTATGATATTAAACATCTCTTCATGTCCTTTAACTAGATATATAACATTTTCTGTAAATACTCTGCTCATATTTTTGGCTAATTTTTGTTGTTGGAATTTTCATCTTTGACTTCAAGAAGTCCTCTAGATTTTTTTTTTTTTTAAGAGAGAAGGACAGGGAGAAAGAGACAGAGCGAATCGATTTTTATTGAGTTTTTCCACATGCTTTCATTGCTCCGACACTTAGCTGTGTACATGGGTGCTGGGGTTTGAACCCGTGTACTCGCTCATGCCGAACAAGCTGCGTAACCGCTGAGCCACTGCTCCAGCCACAGTCCTCTAGACATTTGAGAGATTAGCACTTTGTCTCTAATACTGTGTAAGTGGAAAAAGTTCCCCATCTCCATCAATTTTCTCATTTGTCTTTTGAGTTGGCATACATTTAGCTTTTTCCTGTGAAGAAATTTATCACTTTTGTTTTACCAAATTTATTAACCATTTCATTGTTATAAATTTTGGATTTTTGTGTTGATGTTACAAAATTATTTAAAAGATTATAAAGAATTCTTCCATGTGTTTTTCATAGCTTTTGTTTTCATTCTTAACATTTACATACTTCATTCACTTGGATTTATCTTAGTTTAGTGAATGGGAATTGAGTCCTTTTTTTCTCCGGAATATATATCTATCCAATTGTCCCAACAAATCACTGGGCCATTTTCCTCACTGATTTACTATGCCATCCTTCACACAATAAAATCCCACATATATTTGGGTCAGTTTCTTAACTTTTTGCTCTTCTGTTCTATTGCCCTTTTCTTCTGTGCGTGAATGAACCATAGTATTTTAATCTGATAAATCTGTTCCACTCCTTTCATTGCTCTTCTCTTTCAGAATTTCCTCGAATATTCTTATGTTTCCATGAGATTCAGTCTTCAGAAAAACCTAGTATGTTTCTGAAAAATAAAATACATTGAGATTGATTTCTTTAGGAAATAGTTTACACCTTTGTTTTGTTGTCTTCCTCTCCAAAAAAAATACAGTGTGTCCTATCATATGCCCTCCCCTTCCTTCACGTTTCTAAAGATAGTTTTGTACTGTGTTTTGTTCATTTTTTGTTACATTTACTGCTCCACATATGGTTGTTGCTATTATAATTGATGTTCTCATCAGTATGTTGTGACATTATTGTTATATATACTGGTGATTATTGGTACATATTATGCAGGGTGCTAGTTTATATGTATTGATAATGTGCCTTACTAAATTATTCTGATGTTTGTACTCTATTGTGCTTGATTTTCATGAGTTTTCCAACCATGCACTCTATCATTGATAAATCATGCCAGTTTGTCCTATGATTTCCATTACAAGTACACTGATTTTCTTTCTCTTGTTAACTGAAGCTATGAACTCAATGAAGTGGAATTTAATAGTTTATAGTGGGCATTTTGCCTTGTTCCCAACTGTAGGACTGATATGGTCATTAGGACTGAAATAAGTATTTATCAGGTTGTATAAATCTTCATTGATTCATTTGGGGGGAATATTCTATCATAAGGACATGTTAATAATTTTGTCAAATACCTTTTAATTATCAATGGAGAGAGGCATATTCTTTTTCTCTTGAGACAAAATATATAAAATAAACAAATAGATTTAACAACATTGAACTACTTTGGTATTCCTGGAATAAACCCTCATGGTCATGATATATTTTTTCTTCTAATGTGCTGATGAATTCAGATTGATAAATTATACTATAATATTGAAATGCATGAATAAAATTTTTCAATAGTGGTTTTTCTTTTCTGTAATCATCCATGGTTCAATTAGAATATGAAAATACTTCCTTTTTTATATGTTCTGACACATTGTAGTAACACTGGAATTATATTTTTAAATATTTAACCTGGTCTATGGTAGAAGGCTTCTTAAGAGAGTACCCTCGTTTGTTAAAATGTTCTGCTATCTTCATCTTTTATTCTTCCGCTGCCTAGCCTTGGCTAATGTACCAGTTCTTTTGACATTTGGTGAGTCAGGTTTTCCTATAAGGCATTCATCTGGTTGCAGAGTGACCGGGATGTTTTATGGGCTACCCAGGGTTCAGCCCCCACAAAATATGACAACTTCTAAAAATGTGGCCGCCCTGTGCATTTCTTGGTGTAACCTTGTCCCACTCTGCTTTTCTGAGCAAAACTACATGGCAGGGTTGGGATCATGATTGGGATTCTGCTATCCTTAAGTTCCTCCTTACACCTCTTCCTACAGGCAAGGTGTTAGGCCCTCTGGATGGGCCCCTCCACATGAGGAAATGTACTCAGGCTTTTGCTCTTTGGTGCCTGCCACAGTCAGACTATCTCATTTGTGTTTCCCTCTCCTTCATTCTTTTGGCTTCTACAATAACTCAGGACCTTTTGACAACTTTTTGTACTTTTGGTATCTTCCATCCAGTTTCATAGACAATAAGATTTACTATTTTATTTGCTTGTTGCTTTTTGATGATTTCCAGAATAGACAGGAAAAATGAGTCACACAGATCTGAACAGATCACACTTTGACAGCCCATGTGGATTGGCATTGATGATCTATGATTCTGATATAGTTTAGTCTTGTAGAAAGAAAAGGTATTAGACCTATCATCTACCTGAAGTTCCTGCCACTGTAAAGTCTAGTGGAGAATTGCTTTTCCATTTATTGTGCTATCTATAACATCTATGGAATATTTTAACCAAATAGGTACACATTTACTTTGCAATAAACAAAAATGATTTAAATACTGGGTCCCCCTTAACACAAATTTTGAGTGATCAATAACTTTGCATAGCAATTCTTCTTTTGACAAATGTACTTAGGACAATATTCATAAAATATAGAGCTTCTATTGCACATTCATATTGCAATATATTTTACTATAGCTGATTTATTTCTAATATTTTAAGAACATGTTATTATTCTGTAAGGAGAGGTATGGTTGTATTATATTTCATTCAATTGACAAATATATTCTATTCAGTGAATACAATAGTTAAGTATGATTTAAAAACACTACTCAACCAATGCAACAAACCAAATCAATTTTATTTTTTTCAGTAATCTTGGAAATATGGATGGAATTTCACCAGAGTATAGAGGCTTTCTTTAGAATTTAACCTCTTTAAATAATGAAAATTTGTTACTGGATCATTTCTAATTGTAATTTTTTAAGAGAGAGAGAGGGAGATAGAGAGAAAGAATCATTTTACTTTTTCATCTGGCCTTTATTTCTCCAACACTTGGTTGTGTGTGTGGTGCTGTGGTTCAAACTCAGGTCCTTGCACATGTCAAGCAAACACTCCAACCGCTAATCCATTTCTCCAGTCCCCTAATTGTAATTTTTAATGATTCACTTTTATTTTATTTTCTAAGTCATGCTAGTAATCTGAAGATAAATTTTTTTAGTTTTAAAATTTATTTACTAGCTACTCTCATATATGGTATTGACATTCAGCTATATTAGGTGTTAGAGGAACACTAGATAAAATATAGGGAAAATTTTTAGAAATGATTGGTAATTTAAATTGGTGTTTAAAAGATCAGACTCTGAAGACATGTTACATGGATGTTAGTCTTATCTCTAATACTTAGTAGGTATTATGACTTCAGGCCAATTGTTAAATCTTTATTTAATTTTCTCATTCATAAAATATTATCTTCCATAATTTTTTCAAATAATGTTGTGAGAATAAAGTGAGTTAATAATCATAAATTGATTACAACTAAACCTGGACAGAGTGGCAGCTATCACCATTTCAGAACACTCCCTCCCAATAACTGGAGGCGTCTTATTGGCACAAGCCCCCATGATGAGTAACTGATCTCTTTGAAGTGTGACATGGTCTTCACAGCTCTTTAAAAGGTAACCATGAGATTAAAGGAAATAGGTATACCTGCGTGAATACTTCCCACCACAAAGGAATTTGTGGAAGAGGGGGCAAAGTCTCCACATATTTAACATGGAAGGAAGTTATTTGAAGTATAGATTTATCAGTGCCTCAAAGCCTCTCCAAATTAGCTTATTCACTCTCACTATTATTTTTATTTATTTTCCAAAACTAATCCAAATATTACATTGGACAGCATTAATGTTTTGGCATGAGAATAGGACTAAGAGGATAATATAAAAGCCCAAAAGACCTGAGAAATAAAATTCCATAGCTGATCATACTATTTCCACTGTGTTAAATGACAGTTATGTAATTGTGATTAATTAGTGTATGAGAAGCAAATGCCTGGCTACTTCAAGATATCCTGATATTTAGATATGAAGCATCTAGCCTAGGTGAGCTGAGAATTTTATTTGTATGAAATTAAATTTTTATTAGCCATACTTTTACCAAAATACTATGTCTGGCTTAAGTTTTCATACTTCCAAAAGATCACAAAAGACCTAAGAAAGCTTGAAAAAGAGTAATTTAAAATTAATCTTTAGAAAATGGATCATAAGAAGAAAGTTAAGGATTATAATAATTATCCTAAAAAATAGAAGTCAAGGTCAATATTATCCTCCCTGTGTGTCTGTGGTGGAATTTTGAGAATGGCACTAGAGGTTATTCTCAGGGCATAGAAGATAGCTAGCCCCAGGATGAAGACCACCTTCTTACTTGAAAAGTCTTGGTTTCAACAAATTTTCTCTCTGCAGACACAAGGATAGCACTTAGTTCACACTGATCTCCAAACATTATTATAATTGTAGCATGCAATTTACATTCAAGTTCCAAGTACTTTTGAAATAAAAGTCTAAAAAATGTTATTCTTCCATCAACATTTTATAGAATAGTATTCATTCTTAAGAAACTGACTTAAAGACAGAATTTCAATTACATCTAAGAACCAACTTACTGATTATTACTATGACAAACAATGGCAAGACAATGGGATACATTTCAGTCTGAGTCCATTAAAGCCTGGAGAAAATCAACACACTAACTCAAAGATAGGCAGACAGAGAGAATTTTTCCTCATTCATCTTTTTATTCTACTTGAACTTGCATCAGTTTAGAAGTGGCCCTCCCGTACTGAGGAGGGTACTCTTCTTTACTCAGTCTACCAATTTAAATGTTAAACATGTCCAGAAGCATCCTCATGGACATACCCAAAATTAATGTTTAGCCAAATATCTGGGCAACTGTTGTGTGAACCATCACACAATCCAATATTTTCTTTATTTTTCAAAATGTATTACAACAACATTTATTAATAGGGCAAGGATCCTTAATACTGAAGAGAAGGTATTAAATTTTATCTTGTTATCTCGAAATGATGCTACTTCCCAATGTTACTGTTTTCATCACTGAAGTATTAGTTGGTTTTGTGTAAACCTCAGAAGCATTTTGAAACTTTTGTATGTAAGCATATTGTCATATTTAATAATGTTTCCATTAATATCTATTATCAATGCAAAAAGTTCCAATACGAAAATAAAATGCAATCATTTCTAAAAGGAAAAAATAATATTCAACATATAAGAGACTTCAAGGTCCTCACATTAATTATAAATAATATCTCTAGCAAAATGAATGCTTACATTTTGTATATTTATTGAAGATTTACATCTTGTTAGATTCCAAAAGACTTGAGAGAGCTCGCTGGGAGTCAAGAGAACATAAAAGCATAAAAGAGCAACTCTGAAAGTATTAATCCCTTTGCCCGTGGCAGGATTTTATGAAAACAGCACTAAGCAGTTGTTCTCTAGGCACAGAAGATAACTAGTCCCAGCTTCAAGACCACCTTCGCTCACTCATTCACTCATTCATTCATTCAGCAAGTGTTTATTTTTTGGGAAATGAAAGTTCTTCCCTTACAAATACTGAAAACTATGTGCCTTAAAGAATCATAAACAAATTATCTAAAATGTTCCAGTAACATATGTATAAAGGCTAAATAAAGTATGTGAGGAAATAAAAGTGTGTGTAAAGTGCTGTGGGACTCCTGAGACAGATGTTTCAGGCACTCACGATGTGCATTTTGTTATAATGAAGTTTGAACAACAGAACCACATGGTTTTAATACATAATATAGAGCCTTCCAATTGCATTCCTGCTAACTCTAAATATACCAAATTGCCCAGGCAACTCAAGTTGTTCACTATTCTGACTTGGTTCTATCTTAATGGAATAGCATAAATAGCATAAATTTAAAAAGTAAAAACCACTGATAAAATAGAATCTTGGCATCAAACCAAACAGGATTCATGGATCTTTCTTAGCTTCAGTTTCCACATTTTTTAGAGAGAGAGAGAAAGAGTTAATTTTATTTTTTATTTGGGTTTTGTTTTTCCTCCACTTAAATGTGTATGTGGTGCTGGGGATCAAACCCAGGTCCTCTAGCATGCCAGGCCAGTGCTATACTGATGAACCACTTCTCTAGATCCAGTTTCCATATTTTTAAATATGGACAAAGAACTTATCTCTCGGGAGTTTTTTTTACGACAGGGAATAATACAAGTAAGTGCATTTGGCATTTTAATAACACTTAACAAATATTAGTTATACATTATCACCATTGGATACTTTTAGAACTTGATAGCCTATCACCGACACCACGTGAGATAAAATTCTTTCTGATTTGATGCCAAATTTACTTCTCATTTACTCATTCTTATAATGTGATTACTCCTCTGCTACCTAGTAAGGTTCCTAATTATATACATCATAGGATCCTATTAAGGATGTGTTAAGTTGAATTAAGCTCACCTAACCTAGAAAGAACAGAAGAAAGAAAGGAGAAGACAAGAATAAACTGAGTGACCTCCTGAAGAACACACATTAGGCAAAGGCAGGAGTGAGGCTGGAGCCAGGCTACCTGTGCAGACCAGCTGTCCGTGTCTCTTAGGAGGCATGGCTACTTACTTCCTGTGCAGACCAGCTGTCCGTGTCTCTTAGGAGGCATGGCTACTTACTTTCACAGACAAAGTTTATCCTTAGTTCCTCACTTATCCAGCCTTTGTAAGGAATCCACCAAAAAACAATCAGTCCAACTGGTTATAGCAAACACATAGAGCATATACAAATATTTACTAAGTGATGTGTGTGTGTGTGTTCCTGTAATCCTCATAGGATCTCAGAAATGAGGTAGGCATTCATATTTTACCTTCATTTATAAGTGTGGAAGTTGAGTCACAGAGAGGTTAAGCTATTTCCCAGAGGACGTGCTGCTCATGAATGGCAGAACAAGGGACTGAAGCTGTCTCTTTGGTTTTAACCCCTTGGCACACTGCCTCTTGTTTTCATATTATCTTAAATTCTCATTTAAAGTGGACAAGTACTAAAATATCCCATACCAATGAAGTTTCTCTCATTGAGAATTGTTCTCCCTTCAACCTTGGAAGGATTCTCTGTACAATCTGTCCATGCCACTTTTCTAAGTAGCTCTCACAACTTGGCCTGCACAAAGCAGCCCGTCAGCAGTCCTCCTGGACTTTGGAGAGTGTTATACTATCTGCTCCCCGAGTCTGCTGTGGATGTCTACTGCGGGTGGTTTGGTTAGAGAAGCACAGGGAGCAGTCACATATTACTCTGTAAGAAAGCATGAAAATGCGCGAGGATACAGTTTCAAACCCTAGCACCACGTACACAACGAAGCTTCGGAGCAATGAAAGCCACATGAAAAGCTAAATAAAATTGATTTTTTTTTCTCTCAAAAAAAAAAAAAGTATGAAAAGCCAATGCAAGGAGCTGGAGCCCTGGCTCATAGATTTCGGCGCTTGCCTGGCAAGCACAAGGACCCGGGTTCAAAGCCCAGCACCACATACACAACTAAGGCCATGTGAAAAACTAAATAAAGTTGTTTCTCTCTTAAAAAAAAAAAAAAAAAAAAGCCAATGCAAGATTCTGCACAGCCTCATACCACTTCGGAGGGGATCACAGAAGTGCGAAGAAGGTAGAGCTACTGCCCCAGAATAACTAACTAGCAAGGTCTCTGCTAATGCAAATGATTCGCAGAGTGAGTAAGAAATGAACCCTTCCTGAGTTGGGCTTCTGTGGTGGCTGCAATTATCATCAAATGCTCTTTTTTCATGAATCTTTTAATGTTAGTTATGATTAGAGATACTTTATACAGTTTAACTTAATATAGTTTAGTAAAAATAATTTAATTTTAGAATGGTTAGCAAACTACATGGCATTTTTTGACTCAAAATTGATGCTTGTGGATTTTTACAACATATGTTTTCCATAAATATGAAGCATGAAAACATTTCCTAGGTGTTAAAACAGTCTTAAAGTTCTAATTAGCACTGAAATAGCCCATGCTTTCCCTTGCAGGGATGTCTTCTGAGAGATGAAGTTGTTCCTAAGCATACATATGATAGTGCCATTAATGTTCTATTTTTATTCTTGTTTTCAAGTCACTATCAATATTTTATTCACTTGTCTCCTCTATTTGTTTACTAGTGGTCAGAGGGTAAACTAACAAAGGATTTTTGAGAATGTCTTAACTCCTGATGAAATTTTCAACTGCAATATATTCTCCCCATTATTATCCTAGCTGTTAACTACTAATGTGGCAGCTAATATATATGTGTTCATCAGAACTTTAGGAAGTCGAGACCTTAACAGACTCTTCCAAGCCCTGCATCAGTGTTTGAATCATTCTCACTTGCTTGCTTGGATCATTCTCAGAATTCATTCTTATAATGGTCAAGGCCTTGATTGTTCAAACTCATGGAAGGAAACTTCACTATCCATAAATTCAAATTCAGAAGTGATCCAAAAGGCATTAATATTTGGCTCAGGAGATCACTATAGAAGGATTTCTAAGGTAGCATCTCTCTCCTCCCAGTATTATAGCTCCTTGTCTTCCCTGGGCACAAGTCAAGACACAATGGATATGGGTCCCAGAATGTGGAAGAAGGAAATACCACCTGCCTCTCACAGTTATCACCTCACTTTACCTCCAGAGTGGGTGTGTCTATGTGGCTCTCTGCCTCCTCTTTCTCTATTTTGTACACATGTATCCATAACCTACATCTTCTGGAACAATCAGCCTTTCCAGTTCTCAGAAACATCCTCTACACCAGGAAGGAGCAATTCTAAGTTCAGATTTGACTATGCTAAGTTCAGGAGTTGATGATGTTTCTGCCAAATTTGTCCTGAATAAAGTAACATCTTAAAAGTTCAATTTTCTTCTCTTTTTTGAAACTATGGTATTTTACACCAAGTTGCTGGATAGGTGCTTTTAAACAGATGAGTAATGTTAATAAACATTCCAATAAGCATTACTGTAGAATGTTAAGTGAACACCCTAAAGCAGTGATCCTCACCTCTGGCTGAACATTTGCATTCTAAGGAGAGCTTTCATTAGAACTTTGTTAGAATCTCTTATTCTTTTTTTATTTTCTGGAATATAGGTTCTCATTTTCCTTTGTGGGCTTGACTGTTTTCCAAAGGAGTGAAGTGCTTCAGGCTCCTAAAATCACAAAATAAACTGTTAATTAAGATTGCTTAGCCCACCAGCTGAAGACCAACTGAAACACATCTATAGACAAGAGTTAGGTTTGTCACTTGGTACAGCAAGGGAGACTGTGCCTCCTATGTGATGGTGGGGCAGGCTTCCCAAAAGGGCAGAGTGTGGGAAAGTCTATGCTTAAAGATTAAGAACGCTCTTGAAAGAGATTGATCAAAAGGTGCAAATCAGAGAGCTGTAAGAACAGTTATCTTATCTTTGGAACACACAAGTTGCTCTGTGAGAAATAACTTATAATTTAGCATAGGATATAAATGTTCAGATGAAAAAATATTTTAAAAGCTTGAGCTTTAGTAGCTTGTGATGATCATCATGGTTTTGATTTGGTGCAATTAATAAAATGTGTTCTCTCATATGTAAAAGTTAGAGTAAAACAAAACAATCGGAGAAAGAAAGTTAAGCTTCTTTAAAAGACCCATTAAACTTGATATAACCTACAATTTGCAGGAAGTCTAGATATATAGGGGGAGGGAAGGAGGATGGGGAGAGGAAAAGAGGATATATGTACACTATATTTGCACTCCTATGAGTCTGAATAGTATATATGCAGGCATTTTTATTTTATTTTTTGGTAAGGCATTTCTTTAATTAGGAAGTTGAGTCATTGTACAATCATAAAGATATATAGAATAGCAATATGATGTGCATTTACTCCTAAACCAGAGTTACCCACCCCTAATCACCCACATCCCAGTCTTGATTCTTCTATGTTTTGCCCCTACAACAGGCATAAATGTCCATTTATATGTAAGATTGTGAATTTTCCAGATTAAATGATTAAGTGTTATTTGGCTTCTTGGGGTGGGAGGTAAAGAGCAGGCTTCATTGTTGATTGTCTCTCTAGATCCTTCCCTATCTTCCCTCCCTCTCTACATATCCTTCCCTATCTTCCTCCCTGCTACATATCTATGGTTCCCTAGAATATGGGTTGCTATTCTTTTGCTGGATCTAACACATGAGTTTGATAGACTTTCACCCAAGCCTGGGTTTTGCTCTAGCCTTCACAAATCAGGGTAACTATTCAACCCTTGACTCTCTGGGTTTGGCTAAGTTCTTAACTTCGCTAAGCATGGTTTCTTCCATTGCCATCCATTTACTCTCAAAGACTGCAATATCATTGTTTCTGATAGCTGGGTAGAACTCTATTGCATATATATACCAGAGCTTCTGGATCCATTCATCCAGTGAGGGGCATCTGGGTTGATACCATCATTTAGCTGTTGTAAATAGAGTTACTATGAACAGTGATTTTTGGTGTGTTGCTGTAATGTGCTGATTCTAACTCCCTTAGAAAAATATCCAGAAGAGGGATAGCTGGGTTGTAAGGTGGATTCAACCCTAAATTTTTGAGAGGTCTCCACACTGCTTTCCAGAGCAGCTGTACTACTCTGCAGTTCCAACAACAGTGTACTAGTGTTCTTGTCTCCCCACAACCTCCCCAGCATCTGTTACTGTTTATACTCCTCATCTTTGCCAATCTGACTAGAGTGAGGCAAAATTGGAATGTGGTTTTGATTTGCATTTCTCTGATTACTAGTGATTTAGAACACTTTCTCACGTATTCATTTGCTTGCTCAATTTCCTCTGTTGAGAAGTTTCTGTTTAGCTCACTGGCCCATTTATTGAATGGATTGTTTGTGTTTTGATACTAAGTTTTTTTGAGTTATTTGTAAATTTTGGATATTAGTCCCCTGTCAGTGAAATCACAGCCATGATTATCTCTTGTTCTACAGGTTCTCTCTTGATTGTGGGGAATCCATCAGGACCTGAGCTTCTTTTTTTGAAGGCTTTTATTTGGTATATGGATTCCAGTGACTGTTATTGACTGTTTAGGATTTCAATATCATCCTATGTCTATTTAGGGATGTTGTATGTGTCTGGAAATTTGTAAACATCTTCCAGATTATTTAATTTATAGCAGCAGTATAGTTTTTAAAAATATGTTCTGATAGTCTGTTGGATTTCTATGGGGTCAGTGGTGGTTGCTCTCTTTTCCTTGGTAATTTTTGTTGATTTGCTTCAGTCCCTTCCTTCTTTTAGTGAGATTGGCTAGGAGTCTGTCAGTTTTATTCATTTATTTGTTTATTGAAGAAACAGCTCTTTATTTCATCAATTCTTTTTATTTATCTATGTATTTTTTGTTCTCAATTTCATTGATATCAGCTCCAAACTTGATTATTTCCTGTCTTCAGCTGGCTTTGGGATTAGATTGTTGTTCCTTTTGTAGGAATTTGAGGTGGAGTATAATAAGCTTATTTATTCAAGATCTCTCCTGATTTTTAACATAGGCACTCAGTGCCGTAAATTTTCTCCTTAAGAACGTTGTCATACTGTCCCAAAGGTTTCATTATGTTGTGTCTTCATTCTCATTCTCTTCTGAGAATTTCTTGATTTCTGCTCTCGTGTCTTTTTGGATCCACTCTTCATTAAATAGCATATTATTCAATCTCTATGTATATGTGTGTTTTCTGTTATAATTTTTGCTGTTAAATGCTAGGGTAATGGCACCATGGTCTGATAGGATGATGGGATAATATCTATTTTTTATATTTGCTGAGATTTCTTTTGTGAACTAGAGCATGATGTATTTTGGAGAAGGTTCCATGCTGAGAAGAAGGTATATTCAGTCAATTTTGGGTGAAATATTCTATAAATATTTGAGTTATGGAGTTGTTTAGGCTGGCAACCTCTTTATTGTTTTTGTGCTTTGACGATCTGTCTTTTGGTGATAGAGGAGTATTAGAGTCTCCCATATTATTGTGTTGAGGTCTACAAGTGGAATTATGTTGTGGCATAATTTTTCTATGTAGTTGGGAGCATTGGTGTTTGGTGAGTACATATTTACTATGATTATATAGTCCTGTTGTATTGTTCCCTTTAGTAGGACATAGTGGCCTTCTTTATGTCTTCTGATTAGTTTATGTTTGAAATCTACTTTGTCAGATATAAGTATTGCAGTACCAGCTTGCTTTCTTGGGCCATACATCTGGTAATTTGTTTCTATCCTTTCACCCTCAGTCGGTGGATGTCATTATCTGTAAGGTAGGTCTCCTGTGAGCAGCATAATGTTGGATTTTGTTTTTTTGATCCAATCTGCTAATCTGTCTTTTGATTGGTGCATTGAGACCATTTGCATTCAGTGTTAGGATAGTTAGGGTTGTGGTTCATAGTCATCATGTTTTATTAGTGAGTTCTGTGCTGTCTTTGTTTTCTATTGATAGCATGTACTTTTATTGAATTATCTCTGTTTATGGATATTGAGGATAGTTTGCTTTTATTCTATCTGGAGTTTATCTCTGAGAATTTTTTAATGCTGTTTTTCTGTTCATGAATGCTGCAAGTTTGATCTTATCATGAAACGTTCTTATTTCCCCATCAAATTTAAAGCTTAGTTTTGCTGGGTATAGTATTCTTGGCTGCATGTTGTGGTCATTCAGACATTGAAAGATCTCCTTCCAGGATCTTATTGTTTCTAGAGTCTGAGCTGAAAAGTTGAAGGTGATCCTTATTGGTTTGCCTCTGACTGTGATTTGACGTTTCTTTCTTGCCACTTTAATATTCTTTCCTTGATTACCCTGTTACACATTTTGAATATGATGTGTCTCAGTGAACTTCTCATTTGATTAGGCTTATTGGGTATCCTATATGCTTCCTGGATTAGCATATCTGACTCTATTCTGATATGGGAAAATTTTTTGCCATTTCATTGAGAATGTTATTTATTCTATTCATTTGCCTTTCAGTTTCTTCCTGTTTTTGTTTTTTATTTTTTGTTTTTGCCATTTGAGCACTCAGTCTCACCCAACCTATCCTCAATGTCAGAAATTCTTTCTTCAAGAGCTGTGGTTCTGTTTTCTGTTGAAGTTAGTCTATTTTTAATTCTTCCATCATTCCTCTGATGTGACTGACTGCAGATTTTAGCTCCATTACTTCCTTTTTCAATATGTTTATTTATTTGATAATAGAGTTTTTCATTTCTTGAGTTTTCTCACTTAGTCCTTTCTTTAAATCTTCTTTTATTTCCTTGTTCCTTTTAGTAATCAGATTGTTGATAATTTGTTCTAGGTTTTCATCCCACTCCCTGCCCATTGATGCCTTGGTAGGGGAGTTGTTGGCTTGGTGAACCATTTCTAGTTTGCTTACTCATATTTGAAAAGCTTCATTTGGATTTTGAATTGAGGTCTCTTGTGTTTAAGCAAGGCAAGTCTCTGGGCAATTCTTCTTTGCAAGTCCAGTGGTCTGTTTAAACATCACCTCTCTGGTGATCACTTTCTTCCAGAAAGCCTCATTTTGTTGCAACTTTTGTATCTAGGTTCTAGGATTCAGATTTGGAACCTGGTGGGGTTCCTGGGCAACCCATTGGGTTGTTGAAGCTAAGATGTAGAGTTGCATAGGTGGGTCCTGGGGTTCTGGGGGGTCACAGGGAAGGGGGCTGGAATTGACTAGCCTATGCACTGCACTGTGACCTGGGATCCTTGGTGGCAGGGAGAGGCCAAAAATATCTGGACATGATGGGTATGGCAATGTGGGGTGGGGTCTATTCGTGGGATTCTCAGAATGTCCTGTGAACCTGTTGGGACTGGAGACCTGGTTCTGCTCAGTGGTAAGGTTGGATCCAGGCTTGGTGTCCTTGGGGTGCCCTATGGACCTGCTGGGGCCACGGCCAGTGTCATAGACATGGTCCCACTTGGTGGCAGGGCTGAGTCTGGGTGCAGGGTCCTCAGGGTGTCCTGCATGCCTGGCAGGGCCTGAGCCAGAATTCTGGTCCCACTAGGTGGGGGCTGAATCTAGATGTGGGATCCTCGGGGGGTATGCTGCGTGCCTGCCAGGACCAGGGCCCTGATCCCATGTGGCAGCAGGGCTGGGTTGGTACCAGATCCTCGGGATGTCCTGTGTGTCTGCCAGGGTCATGACTGGATTCCTGGTCCTGTGAGACAGTGGAGCTGGGGCTGGGTATTGGGTCTACGCAGGCATTTAAACCTGGAATATAAAAAAATATATTATACATATAATTTATACAGTAATATATATATAAATTTTTGTAATAATAATTATGGCTTTTGATTTGGTGCAGTAGGTCCAATATGTTCATTCATATGTGGAAGTTAGAGTAAATCAAAACAAACAATGGAAGAAAATCAAGCTTCTTTAATAGTTGCACCAAAAATGGTGTAACTTACAATTTGTGGGAAATCTAGATATGTGGTGGGGAGGGAAGGAGGATGGGGACAGGAAGGGGGGGAATATATGTATGGTATACTTTGCACACCTGTGAAGCTGAAAGGTATATATGCAAGCATTTAAAACTGGAAAATGCAAAAAAATTATATATATGTATATATATATTATATTTGTATAATAATTTTGGGGGAGATCAGTGAAGATAAGAGACCAGAGAGAAGATGAGATGAATGGAGGAATGAATGGGAACAAATTATATTATTTTTAATATGTGCATGTATGCATGAATAGCAGTAAATCTTTTCACTATGTAAAAATATAATGCGCCAATTTAAAAAAAGAGTTAATAGAAAAAATAGTAATAATTTAAAAATATTTAGCATTCTACAACTATATTCATAAAAATTCCTATTGTCTGTTAACTGATAACCTAAATGTAAGATGTAAATACTTAATAAAATATATGAATCATGAGAAGAGATTGCCAATAAAAAATTGAGTTTTAATGCTCAGTTGCTCTCTCACAGTACACCTACCTTTCTGCAGGACCAGTTTTTACATTATAAGATTCACAAGGAACAAAAAATAGTTTCCATCTTCACTTAGAGTAGTTAACGTTTGGCCATCTATACCAATAAATATGATATATTTTAGAAGAAAACAAAATTATGAATCATACAAACTCTGTTTAGTAGAGCTTTTACTCCTTTTTGTATCAAGCAACATATTTTTACTATTTACTCAAAAATATAAAACTCAGCAATGTAAGTCAAGTTACCTTGTTATTTCTGCCTCGAGAGCACTGATACAAATCTATTCTGGGAAACATCACATTTGATAGCTGCAATCCTCATGAAGGTCACAGAAAAATGTTGGGGGAGGGTCATGTCTTGCTGGGAATGGCTTTCCTTTTAATTTATATAATAAATGATTTAGGTTTAGAGAGGGAAATTGTATTAAGTAATTATTTTTAAGTTTCTTCCTTTTTTTTTTTTTGAGAGGAACAGTGAGAGAGAGAGAGAATCAATTTTATTTAGTTTTCCCATGGCCTTCATTGCTCTGAGACTTCACTGTGTACGTGTTCCTGAGGATTGAACTCATGTACTCGCACATGCTGGGCAAGCGCTATAACCGCTGAGCCACCGCTCCAGCATCCTCTTTATATTTTTAGTTCAGGAAGAACAACTCAAGGCTAAACACACACACACACACACACACACACACATACACACACACACACACACACACACAATTGCCTGAATTTAGGAGTCAGTTCAAATACAGAGTCTCCCTGACTTGCAATGGGATTACATATCAATAAACCATCATAAATGCTGGTCACATGTCTGGAATCCCAGAAACTCAGGAGACTGAAGCAAGAGGATCATGACTTCCAGGACTGCTTCAGCAACTTAGCAAGACCCTATCTAAGAGCAGAAAATAAAAAGGAGTGGGGATGTAGCTCAGTGGTTGGGAACCCCAGGGTTTAATCCTTAGTACCAAAACTAAACAAATGAAGAAACCAGCATAACCTGAAAACAGAGCAAGTCAAAAATGCATTTAATATACCTGGTCTACCAGACAGGCTTGTAGTTCAGCCACAGCATAAGCTACAGAGTTTGTTGATCATGTAGTTGCCTGGCAGTGGTGGCTGGCTGCTGCTGCCCAGCATCATCTGAGAGAATCATCCAGTCTATTGCCTAAGAAAAGGTCAAAATTCACTCCTGTTTCTACTGAATGCTGTCATTTTGCACCATCACTGTGAACAAGTCAAAAAAATTGTAAGTCAAATTGTTGTAAGTTGGATACTATCTATAATTGATTAATAAACATTTCTTATAATAATATCTTCTGTATAAAATGATAAAGTAAGTGGTCATGTGCAGTGATAGCATATGAAACTTAAGGTTAAAATGCATTATGATTGGGGCTGGAGTAGTGGCTCAGCAGTTACAGAGCTTGTCTGGCATACACGAGGATGCGGATTCGAACACCAGCCCCACGTATACAATGAAAGTATCGGAGCAACGAAAGCCACATGCGAAACTAAATAAAATTGATTCTCTCTTTCTCTCTCACTATCCCTCTCTCTCTCTTTAAACAAACATACAAACAAACACATTATAGTTGCTTTTTTCTGTGTTCTCAATCACGTGTCTTGGGGGTGAAAAGGCCTTGGTTGGAACCCTGAATGAAGACCACTTACCACTGCATGACTTAGGGCATATCAAAGTCTCTGTGGTCTGAAGTTTATATTTCTCATTTTTTAAAATTTTTGATTTAAAATCATTGCAGACTTACAAAAAGTTAGAAAAGTAATACAAAGAAATTACCATATATCTTTACTTAGCTTCCCAAAGGGTAAAAATCTTGCAAAACAACTTTTAAAACAAGGAAAAGTATTTCAAAACAAGGAAAGTATTATTGATACAGTAGTATTAGTTATTTGAAAGAACCTGTTCCAAATATGCCTGTTCATATTAAAATATCCTTTCTGGGCCAGGAATCATCCTGGACAGAAAACATTTAGTTGTCATGTCTTCTGAGACTCTTTAATCTAAGACAGTTTATCTTTCATGTTTGACACTTCTGAAAATACACTTAGTTTATATAAAGTCTTTCCTTTTGGGTCTATCTGATTTTTCTTCTCATGACTAAATTCAGGTTATATATTTCTGGTAAGAATGCCAAGGAAGTGACATACCTTTCTCAGAGTGTCCAGTCAAGAAACATGATATTGCTGTATCTTATTACTGTTGATGTTAACTTTGGTCAGATGGTCAACGTGGTGTCTGCATGGTTTCTCCACTGTGAAGTTGCTTTTCTGCTAACAGATATTTTTAAGTGATGGCACACATGCATACCTGGACTCTCCCTCTCTCTCTCTCTCTCTTTGTTGTTTTCCTCTCCCCAAATACAATGTGAAGTAGTAATAGTGGAAATTTTGAGAATTACTAATTAAACTGGTAGACTCCCAGTATTATTTTCCCTGCTTATTCTAGACTTTTCATAATAATGATTTATCACAAATAAAAGACTCAGATTTGAAGGAGAGATATTTATGTGAATATGGCCTAAGAGTTGCCCTAGGTAATTTTGCCTAACAACACATTTAGTACCTTCTTAAAATTCTGATCCTAAATATACTCCAGCTACAGCAGCAGCCTTACTACAAAGAAAGAAGAAAGGATTGCATACTGTTCTATTCTGGAACTTACGCTTTCAGAATAAAACTGGAATTAAGAAATTATGCTTAGTAAAATCAGCTTAACCCAGAGAACGAAGAGTCAAATGTCTCCACTCATCTGTGGAGGTTGGAACTAGACCCTGGCCATTCAGAAAGGTGGTCTATTATCATGTGTTAAATCCAGATAAGGTGTGATGTCATACAGCCTAATACTTTTTTAGAGATATTGTGGATAAGGGAAGGGAGGGATACGGGTGGGAAATTGGGGGGGGGCAGTCCTGGGGGTAAATCTAGTATCCAGAAACTATACACATTTTATATTATTTTGTTAAAAATTTGTATGGTTATTCAAAAATTAAAATTAAAATAAAAAAACTGGAATTATATCTCTTTCTAGCTACTTCTTTAACAAAATTAAATGAAGAAAATTATACACTGGGCAACATCAAATTTTACTGTACATTCCTTCTGTTTACTTAAATATCCCTTTTCTCTGGTTTGCTTTTTTCTACTAAAGCAGTGCATGCTTTTTCTCAACAGTCTTCAGTTCTTGAATAATTTAAGGAAAGTACCTTGAAAGTGGAACTGCTTAGAATCCAATATACATTTGGCAGTGCAGGATAAAGGATTCAGATTTTACACTTGAATAACTTAAGTATGATTGAGCTCCATCCAAGGTTCACAGAGGCCAGAGCAGTGATCTCACACCTCTCAGAAAATGGGCAATTAATGGCACTTAGGCTGACTGCAACCAAAATACAGTGTGACGGGAGGAAAAGCTGCATGCTTCGCAACTACCAAGCATGGTGACAAAGAATGCCTGTAGGGATCACAGCAGGCCAGAACATTCTTGGACACAACAGTATAGGCAAGAAACGGGAGGTGGATAGAAGAGTGACAAACTCCACCAGCTGACATCACGTGCGATGAGTTTAGGGCCCACTCTCCCTGATTAACCAGGCAGTGAGCAGAGTTTGAGCGCCAAAAAATTGCCTGCCTTCTTTCTGTAAATAATTTCATTGAAGTAAAATATGTCAATATAACGTTTGGGGCTAAAAAGTACTGAAACTTAGGCGCTTTGACTTTAGTATTTAAAAATAATAATGAATTACAGTTACTTCATCCTTAATGTCTTACCTAACATTCTCATAGTTAATGTCTTGTTTAAGTTCCCTGCTCCCACACGAGTTAAATCCCTTCCCAGTTTAAAGATAAGAAAGCTGGGTCTTGGACAAAATGTAAGTGGTTTTCATCAGATAATATTACCAAAAGAGTAAAAAAATAAAATTAATTTAGTTTTTAGTTACCCACACTATTAATAAGCCGGGATCGTTGGGGAGCTCACAGTAGTGGTAGTGGAAGAGGGAGTCATTGATAGGTGAAGAGAAGTGTCCTAAAACTCTGAGCGCTTAAGTTTGGGAACCAAAAAATATATTGTGTGCTTGTCTCAAACAGTGATGATGTGCTGGACAGAAAAATACCCAAAGACACAATCTGAAGCTATGTAATTTTTAATAAAGAAGGATACAGACACAAACATAAAATTTGTGCATAAGAGAAAACTACAAGATGGTACCCCAATCCCCACATCCTCATAAAGGACAAAATCTGCCGATAATACCATCAGCACAGGCGAAGCATCTACCAGTTGAAGAGTTCATTTTTCCATATTTTTCGTTGAGTTTAAATTGCCTCATGTACAGACTTCTATCTCATTGTGATTGACCATTGGGAAGACTGGCTACGTCCCTGCATGTCCACTAGCTACAGTAAATCAACCCAGCACATTTCTGAGTTTTTAATCGTAGGTCATGGAATGAATCATAGGTCAATTTCCTAGGCATAACTTCCCTTGGCAAACAGACTTCAGGCCTGCCTTAAATCCAACTCATGTGCACAGTCACCAAGTCTCATGATTATGTAATTTTTCTTGGAATGCCTGCCAATCTGTACAAGACTAACCTTTTTTAATTTAGTTGGGTCACAATGACTTTTTAGTCTGAGAATCAAAATGAGGGGAAACCCAAAAAGATGAACTAAGGTTAGCTTCTTAGAACCTACGGGTAGGATACAAAAATCTAACCAGAAAAAGGGAAACAGTGTAAAACCAGGTAGTTAGTAGAGCACTAGTCTAATCCAGAGGCAGGTGTCTAATCTAGTCTGTACAAATATTAAAAGTAGCCCAAGATTCACAATCTCAGTTCAATGTTCATGGGCCAACTTTGGAAACTGAGGCAGGTGACCTCACCAGATGACTTCCTAAGAACATAGTATGTTTGGGTCTAGTTTTGTCTGTAGGCTCACACAAGCTCTCAAAGGCCAAAAATAGGATCAGCAGCAAATTTCCAGGTGTCAAGTAGTCACAGAGAAAGGAAAGGAGATCTGCTTTGAGGGAGCTGTGAAAAGCAAGCAGAGGGATTGGCTACATGGAGTCTGAACTGTTTGATGATTACAAATTAAACATCCTAAGACATAAAATGGGTGAAGGAAAAAAGAAATCAAGGAATTATATGTTTAAATGAGGCTAAAAGTGCAGGCAAGGCAGAAAAAGATGTTAGTAGCATAGGAGAATATTATTTGAAATGGAATTTCAGATTTAAAAACGGGGGACAGGGATGAAGAAGATAGGCAAAGATGGGCAAAAGGACATGATTAACCAAGTTATTATCAGCATTTAAGTATAATTGGTTATTGATTAAGTGCCAATCCCTAATCTGCCATCAGTCCATAGATTGATTGCTTAAAGTGCAAAACCAGAAGAGCATCCAAAAGCATGACACCACCCTCTGCCACTTCCCTAGAGTCCGAGCCACACGTTTTTCTGTCCTAGGAAAAGCTTCTGGAGTCAATATAGTTTGAAACTCTTCTTCCCAAGACTATAATAACTAATGACTGCGTTAGTGAAAAAGCAAAATATTCTCCATGCTTTTAGAGAACATCAGCATAGAATCAGAGCATCCTAAGCATTACTTGAATTTACAAGACAAATTTAATTATTTTTCTTGTTCAGCTCACGAAAAAAAGAAAAAAAAGGCAAAACAGTAAACAAAAGCCATGTTCTTTGACTCTAACAGCAAATAAGCATGAATGATTTCATGATTAAAATTTTTTTCTCATACAAAAAAATTCTTATATCGATGTCCTAAAGTGCTTCAAAATATATTGCATTCTGTGGGTGCTCTGTAAATTCTAATAAATGAGTAGCCTTTCCCCATAAGTTCCCAGATTGCTTCCTTGATTTTCACCACATTTATGTTACAACTTCCTTTTACTGTATTCCTCGCAGAGCAAGCACTCTGATTTGCCAACTTTCCAGAAAAAGAATTGTTATTTGAAAACTGTTTTGACATGTGAAAGATGGAACACATTTTTCCATACAAATCTTACTCTTGGAAGATTCCTAGGAACTCCAGAAATGGTGTACATGTGGTAAAGCAAGGAATATCTAGATCCAAACATCCCAGCAGTTTGTCCCTCATGAACTGCTATTATGTCCCTATTCCCTTTCACAGAGTAGTAGACTATAGAATGCAGTATATTTTGAAACACTTAAGAACATCAAAATATAAATTATTCATGGAAGAAAGTTTTAGGTAAGTTATTTATTTTGTCTTTGCCTACGTTTTATCAGCAGTAAAATTAAAATGATAATGGTATTTAACTAACACTGTTCTTGTGAGGTTATGGAGTGATGTATGATGTAATCCCAGCAACTTGGGAGACTGAGGCAGGAGGTTTGTAAGTTTGAGGGCAGCCTTGACAATTTTGTGAGACACTTAGCAACTTAGAAAGACCCTGTCTCAAAATAAAAAAGACCTAAGAATTGTCTGACTGTATTTGGTTTTTTTAGGAACAATATAGGACCCAGGAAAAAGGCAAGGGATCAAGGGATGGGAGGAGGAAGGTAGAGTGATGGGGGGGCGTTATTGTACAAATTGTATTGCTGAATTGTGTGCATCTAGGAATATGTGACAACTAATCCCAACATTATGTAAAACTATAATGTACTAATAAAACATAAATAAAAAAGACTGAAGATGTAGTCAATGAAAAGTGCCCCTGGGTTCAATTCCCAGTATCAAAAGCAAACAGAAAAAATTACTTAAACTATTTTGAACAATGCTTCTTCTTCTGTAATAAATGTTAAATAAAATTTTCTAAAATTTCAGTCTCTAAAAATAGCTTCCATATATTGAATACTTAATACATGATCCCATGTTGGGGGTTTTCATATATTAAGCTGTTAATAATTAGTATAAATATTAGGTGAACAATGTTATCCCCATTTTGTGTATGGCCTATGCAAATGGTGAGGTTCTGAGCTGAGATTTGAATCCTTGGACTGTAAAATTCACCTTCTTAACCTCTATGCTGTGGTGCCCTCTGTAGTCTGTGAATTTCTGAGAACTCTTCTCCTTGACCTCTTGAAAGAAAATTAATCTAGAGTTGATTGCAACCATTTTTGCAACTGCTTTGATTTACAACATAAAATATGGATGACTCACTCAACACATACTAGCAGGCATGACTGCACACACTATTCCAAAGGGGCTTTCTTTTTTCCTGGGTGGGTAAATTGTTTTTTGTTTGTTTGTTTGTTTGTTTTTCACATTGTACATATGTAGATCTAATTGGCTAAGAGTTAAAGAGAGACTGTAAGAAGCTAAAAGTGTTATGTAATCTATTCCACAGAAATATCATATTTTTGATAGTGTGACATTATAAATGATTCCAGTAGACGGTTCTATCAGCCTATAGACAAGTTAGAACATGGAACTGTAATTCATACAAGCCTCATACAAACCAATTTTATAATTCATACAAAAAATGTTGATGTACATCTGAGGTGGTAGACCACCAAGTATTACTTTTCAAAGATATAAAAAGACCATGCGTGTGTGTGTGGTGTGTGTGTGTGTGAATGCACTCACGCACACACATGTGCACATCTCATTGGGTAGCCTCTTTTCTTTTATCAGCAGACCTAGCCTTTAAAGAATGTGCAGAGATGGGGCTGGAGTGGTGGCTCAGCGGTTACGGTGCTTGCCTGGCATGCGCGAGTATGTGAGTTCAAACACCAGCACCACGTACACAGCAAAGTCTCGGAGAAATAGAAGTCACATGAAAAACTAAATAAAAATTACTTCTTTCTTTCTCTCCCTCTCACTGTCCCCTCTTTCTTTAAAAAAGAAAAAAGAATGTGCAGAGAACAGATTTCATGAAACACTTACCATCTCTATGAATGTGTGAAATTCTTTCTCAAGCTGGAGAGCAAATGAACAAAGCTCTTTTTCCATTGCTTTTGGCTCAAATAGGTGCACAGTATATAAGCAATGTATTTCAACCCATATTTTTGAAATCTTTCAATACACAGATGAAAAAATTCAAAGTTCAGGTATGTTTAGGAGCTTGTTAAAATTTATATGGCTACCAGGTGGTAAAGCTAGGATTCGAATTTGGATTTTTATCTTTCTAATTGCATGGTTTTCTCTGTGTGTGTGTTTTTTTTTTCTGAACTATGTTGCCATTTTAGTTCAATGGAAAAAAATAATGAATAGCAACTTTAAAAATCTACAATGCAATAGGAAAGTTTCATAACCATATATTGGTGATCATGTATATGCAAAGGGGTATCTCCAAACAAACCAACTATAATTGAAAAATAAGGGCTAAGCTACAAAATAATGCAGCTGTTTTTTTAATAAATCATCACAGCCAAAAATGTGGGCAAAGTATTTCTTTTTATTCAACCAAAAGTATCTTAGATTACATGATTTTAAATTCAAATTTTATTTTACCATTATGTTATCAATCTTTTTATAGTACTTGTGTTTAAAGACAGGAGTATTATGGGCCCAGCAATTCATAGAAACTGCATTAGATAATAGCAACATTATTCAGGATTTGTGTTTTCTTTTATGTGTCTCTTTTGAGGATGACTCATTCTGCACATTGCTTCTCCCCACCTGGCTTATGATGAAACATTTAAATTGCAAATAAATAAAAAGCAAGTTGGTACATTTTCCAAAGTCCAAAACCTATTCAAGATGACCTGTCAAACATCAAAAGATTATGGAACTAAATACCTATCATAAGATCCAAATGTGTGTTTTGATTTTATGTCCAAATTTAATCATGATTTCCCCACTAATGCTTGGAGATCTTAAAAAGGCATTTAAGAAAACAACTCCTTTACAACTGTTCCAGTTTGCCTGGAATGAGGGGTTTCCTAGGATTCTGGTCTTTCTACAACCTGTCCAGTCTGAGGTTCATCATCCCATAGCCAGTCCAAATCTGTTTGGAAGTACAGGTTCACCATCCCTTTGAAAGCTGTTGTTTCTCCCAGACAGCTAATCTGGACCACTCATAAAGCCACAGTCAGTTCTCATGGAGTCTTCAGAATATTTTTCACCTTTGTAGATTATAATTTTATAGAATCTGTTAATGGCGGCTCTGATCATTAATTTTCTTAAAGGACCTGCCCACTTAAGTAGTGGTTAAGTACATATGTGTGCATGCTCTAGTTTTAAAAGAATGAGGAAGTAACTCTGAAAAAGGACAGACAGGAGCTCTAAATCACTTGGCAAAAACAAAAACAACACGAAACAAAACAAATCTAAAACCTTGAGTATTCTTTTAATACTTTTAGCTAGACTTTCATCAGCAGTTGCAATCATGGTTTCTTTAGATAATGTATTTATTCTCTCTTGAACTACTGGCCTAAAAATCCTTATAAAATCCTTGCTATTTTCGAATTTGAGAATTGTATCATTGCAGAAGCAATAGGCAGAGGACAGTACTGCTGAGGAAGTGAGTGTGGCGCGTTGGGACGTGGGATCGTACAGACTTTAAGGGCCTGAGGTTTCTCAATGCACTGCCAAGGCTGACCAAGCTTATTTCCTTTCCAGCATTAATAATTACTTGGCAATAAAGAAACATTTGCTGATCCAGCATTTTATGTTATGTATTTTATTATCTCTGTCTTAGAAGATGGTAGCCACTGATAATCTAACAGAGAGGAGAACCTCGCTTTGTTAATTTATTATAGCTCAGAATCCTAGGCAGGGTGTTTGCTTACAGGGAACATTTCTTCATTCTGGCCAAATTAAAAAGCTGGCACAATGAAGTAAATGATGTAAAACTTTTGGTTAAATGCTTTCTGGACTGTTTTTTCTAAAAGATCTACCAAAAACTGCAGGTTAAGCGTTTCTTACCATTTTTATATTTGCTTGGTTTCTCCTGCTTTATTACTCTAAAGCAAGGTCATACTGGGTACAGTAGGCAATGTTGCCTTCACCAACATGGTGTGAAAGAGTCAGAGTCAGGGCCCTGACCCTGGCAGTGCTACTAATCCTGACTGTGACCATGGGCATAGCACTAGGTCACATCACACTAGGCATTATATATTTCCACTAGGTGGAAAGCATAGACTCAAGAATTCTCCAATATTTTATAGTTCCTGTTCTTATTAAAAGTTGAGGATAGGGCTGGAGCGGGGTTTCTCAGTGGTTTCAGCTCTTGCTGTGCATGTGCAGAGATGTGGGTTCAAACCCCAGCACCACATACTCAACGAAGTGTCGCAGCAACAAAACCCTAATGAAAAACTAAATAAAATTGATTATCTTTTTTTCTCTCTGTCCCTTTCTCTCTTAAAAAAAAAAAAGAGGATAATTAAGATTGAAAAGAAATTTCTTACCAAGATTTCAAAGAGAAAAAAGAGTTTGTTTTGTTCAATTGCAAAGAAAGAAAAGGTTTTTAATTTAGCTTTTGGTTTGCAATGTAGAATATGTAGAGTCCAAGAGCTATGCTTGCTGGATCTGGAGGATGTAGTTCATGGACTATTTCTGATAGAAAGGAAACATCTAGAGGATTTCAACAAAAGACACAATTCACTCCTAAAGGAATTTTTTTCTCTTGGATACAAGTGTGCATTTTCTTGCCTGCTCTATTTTTGTGAGAGTTTCACCATCTGTCTAATGTTAACAATTATTTGTTTTCCTAATTGATAAAATTTATGATTCTTAATTTTATGTCAATTAAAAATTCAAAAGGATGTGAACAAGTACACGGTGCATAACAGTGGAATCAGAAAACAGAATGTTAAAGCTTTGGGGCCTTAGAGATCAATTAGCCCAACTCTCTCATTTTGTACTTGAGGACAAATATTCAGCAGAGAACCTATATTGCCCAATTCCTTTATTTATGTGATAACACCAGCAAATCCTATCTTTCTTATTTGCAGAAGCACATTTCTTCTAATATTTTTAATTCCTTTGATTTCAAAATCAGAGTGAAACTAGAAGCAGCAAAGTTTAAAAATTTATTTTATGGTAAAAATAGCTTCTTGTAGACACAATTGAAAAGCAAAATATCGTACAAGGTTTCTAAGTATATCAACCAAAAAAAAAATCTGTTCTTTGTCTCTTGTAATCATGATGCTCCAGAGCCACCTTCATTTACTTCCTTATCTGGCTTTTTTGACATTTGCATTAACATTTCTTAGTAAATATTTCTACTGTTAGTTCTTGATCATTAGTTTCAGGTATCAGCTAATTGGCTTACTGCTATACAATATGAGAATGTAACTCCTTTCAAGCACATTTTCATCCAAACACAATCCTTGTCCCTGCCCCACCCCTCATCTTCCCCATAGAGTTATAATAGCACTCATTTTAATTATGTCAATATTTAGTATAATGATTTAAATAATATTCACAGCTGAGGCATTTGAGAGCAATCATGCACCCCTGGCTTAATCAGTTCTTTCCTCCCCTGGAGCCAGGATGATCCAGTGCTTATTGTGGGTTGCTTAGTGTCCTGCATCTCTGCCCTCTAACAGAAATGCAACAGTACAACCACAATCATCAGATGATCTGTCAACTTCATCTTTTCCAGGAGCCATTCTGTTCTAGTGCACACTGATAGCTTTCTGGAACTGCTGGTATCTCCTGCCACTTGTTGTCTATCTCAATTCTGAATTCCTTGTTTCCTGGAACCCAGGTCTTCCTGCTGTGGCTTTCAGTTCCGTATTTGGAAGAGCACATTCTTCAGTAACAACCCCATAAGGGATGCAAGAATCACAAAATATTTTGAGAATCAGAGAACTGAAGATACATTTATTACGGACACATCCTTCATGATTTGGCTGGTTATGATTTTGGTGTAGAATTTTTTTGGCATTGCTCCATTGCCTTCAGGATCCAGCATTGTTTCCTTGTGCTGTGCCATGGTTTTGGATCTTTATTTATCATTTTTACTGGACAGTCAATGGAACACTCCCAGTATCTAGCCTAAACTCCTTCAGTGGAAGAACATTTTGATGAATTATTTTTTCAAACTCCCTCTAGCTGCTAAACAGACCTTGATCTCACAGAGCTGGCAGAGTGTAGCAGCAGAAGCAGATATGTGCAGGCCCTTTGTCAAGCCTCTGCGTGTTATCAATCTGCTCACACACTGGATTGGATTCCTGAGGCTACTGTCATAAATTAACACGAGCTGATTGGTTTGAAACAACACAAAAGTATTTGTTCAGGAGGTCAGAAACCTGCAATCAGATTCACTGGACTAAAGTTAAGACTGAAGCAGGCAGCATAACAACAACAATAATAATAATAAATAATACTAATATTGAGGAACCATTCCCCACTTACTCCTCCTTCCAGCCCCTGGCAATCATCACACTTTTCTGGGTTTCTACACATTTGACTATTTTAGATGCTTCATGTAAGTGGAACCATGCAGTATTTCCCTTTTGGTTTAGACTTCTTAGCATCATGTCCTGTAGATGCATCCATATTGTAAAAAATGATAGAATTTGCTCTTTTTAAGGCTAATTTTCCAGTTTCTTTAGCCATTCATCTGTCAGCAGACATTGGGGTAATTTCGATATTTTGACTACTGTGAATAATGCTGTGGTGATCACAGAGGTACAGATACCTCTTTGAGATACTTACTGAAATTCCTTGGGATGTGTGCCCAGCACTGGGTTGGTTGAGTCATCTGGTTGTTTTATTTTTAATTTTTGAAGAGTCTTCTTGCTGTTTTCCACTGGGGCTGCAACCGTTACACATTCTTATCAACAGAATACAAGGGTTCTAACTTCTCCATATCTTAGCTAGCAATCATCTTAATTATTTTATAATCGTCATCCTAACAGGTGTGAGGAGAGAGCTTTTGTGGTTTGGTGTACATTTCTCTGATGGTTAGTGATGTTGAGTCTCTTTTCATATGTCTGTTTCCATTTATATATCTTCTTTGAAGAAATGTTTATAGAGGTCTTTTATAGCATAGTACTTATAGTTAGCAATCTGGTATTATGCACTTTAACATATGTTGAGAGGGGAGATCTCCTGTTAGTCATTCTTACCAAAACATGCACACACGCATGAACACTAGGATATTTTGGGAGGTGATGGACATGTTTAGTACTTTGGCTGTGATATGGTTATCTAGGTGATTGCATATGCTCAAACTCCTCAGGATGTGTATATTAAATGTCAACAATTTCTAAATATCAATGATTGCATCATAAAACTATATTCCAAAAGATGTCAACATGGATGGCTTTTTTTCTGGTGGTTCTAGAGGAGAATCTTTCCCTTGCCTTTCCAAGCTCTGTGAGGCAGTCTGCTCCTTTGCATTGCTTGATTCAAGGCTCCTTTCTCCACCTTCTAAGCCAGTAAGTTATCATTTTCAAATCTCTCACTGTTTCTATCTTTGGATATCCTTCCCTTTCATAAGAACTTTTGTGATTTTGTGAGGCCTACACAAATAATTTAGGATAATTTCCCTATCTCAAGACCTTTAATTTAACCACATCTACAAAGTTCCTTTTGCCATAGGAGGTCACATATTCCAAAGTTCTGAGCATTTGGATGTGGAAATCATTGGAAAACCATCAATCAATCTACTACAAATATCACTGGCCACACAAATAACATCTCTGAACTCAGTACGAACTGGTAGTGAAATGAACTTCACCTCTATAGTGACATCTGCAGGGTCAAGTAAATAAAAAGAGCATTGGTGTAGCTTAAGTGAAGAACTGGGGCCATTAGTGCATTTAAGCAATGACATGTATGGATGTCTACTTTTATTTATATCTTTCATAATATTTTTCAATGAAGATTGAGAATTTTTACCATAGAGCTCTTAGACATGTTTTGTTTGATCTGTTTTTAAAGAGTCAATATTTTTGGTAATATTTAAATGGTCTATTTAATTTTTTTCCATTTTCTAATGCTTTGTCAATATCATGTAGACATGCAATTGATTATTATGTCAGCTTTATAGTCATTAATGTTTCTAAACATTCTGCTTAACCTTAGGGATTTATTCTTTTTCTTGCCCTTTTTGCTGACTGAGATCACCAGAATAATCTTGAGTAGAAGCAGCAATATTAAGACTTACTTTTTGCCATTGTGTTCCAAAGATAAGTATAATGCTTGCTATAAGGTTTTTGTTAGTGGTGATATCTTTATCAGTTTGTGACCATTCTTTTCCATTCCTAGTTTGCTAATCAGACGTCTCTTTTTCAGACCAGATTCATATATGATATAGAAACAAAGCTGTTCATATTGTGATAAGTATATTTATCTAATGGCAAAAAAGAAATCCTTCTACAAAAAAGGATAGGCTGTTGATGTCTCACTAAAACATGTATTTTTGAAGTTTATATAATTTGTTTTAAATTACACGCTTCCAGGAATTTATCTGAATCATTCACTATATGTTTTCTCAAACTAAAGTGAAGCTGAAAATAGATTAGTTCTCTGCCATTGACAAACACTACTTCTAATAATAGCCTTACTCCATTTACCACTGAAAAGAACCACCCCATGAAAAAATCTTGGAGTTCTCTGATTCCCACATAGGATATCATAGCAATGGCCTGACAAGGTGGAGTTTCCTAAGCTAATAAAAGTCAGTGCATGAGTACATGAGTTCAAACCCCAGCACCATGTACACAGCAAAGTCTCAAAGCAATGAAAGCCACATGAAAAACTAAATAAAACTACTTATCTCTCTCTCCCTCTCTCTATTTCCCTCTCTCTTTAAAATAAATGTAAAAGAACTGTATATTAGAGTTGATAGAGTAGTAATTAAAGTTTACCTTTAAAAAAAAAAAAAGGAAATAGAGGGGCTAGATTGGTGGCTCGATGGTTACGGTGCTTGCCCAGCATGTGCGAGTACATGGGTTCAGACCCCAGCATCCACGTACACAACTGTCAGAGCAATGAAAGCCATGTGAAAAACTAAATAAAAATTGATTCTCTCTGCCTCTCTCTCTCTCTCTTTCACTGTCCTTCTCTCTCTCTCTTTTTAAAAAGTCAATGCAAAGGACTATGAGTATATTAAAGATTCAGAAGGAACAAAATCTTATTAATTTGAATGAGCTCTATCTCTTTCAGAGAGGACCATTGTCAATAAAACATTGAAGAATCAGCAAACAACTTTTAAAGTCCCTGGCTGCGTATCTGCCCTTCTGAAACATCTCTGCTCTTCTACAATTTAGATTGTTCATTTATTCTTCATTCAGTGATTTAGGAAATATTTTCTGAGAGCCTACTATATCTTGGGGACTGCACTGGAGTACAAAAGTGAGCATGGCCTTATCTTAATGTAATGGAGAGCAAATATCTCTGTTTTGGAAAAAGAAGGAAAGAGTTTCTAGATGTATTGTGATCCCTGACAAACAGGTAGGAGTCATCCAGACCAAAAGCAGGAACATCATCGGGGTAAAGGAAATGGCAATTGCAAACAAAAGAAATGAAACAAGCAATCATATTTTCAAGGAAATTATGCATATAATCTGAGGATTAAGCAAGTGGAAGTAGAGATGAGCCTAGAGAGGCAAAATAATGAAAGCACATACAAATTAGGTGACCACTGAATATACTAACCACTCCAAGCATGGTGGTACAAAACTGTGATCCCAGATACTCAAGAGGCTGAGGCAGGAGAATCATAAGTCAAGGTCCATCTGGGCATTTTAGTGAGAAAGCCATCTCAAAATAAAAATAAAAATGGCTGGGAATGTGACTCAGTACTAAAACATTTCCAGGTTCAATCCTCAGTAACAACAATAACAACCAAAAAGTACTATCCAATGCCGGGGGCCAGCCCCGGCTGAACTTGGGTCCCCGAAGGAAAAGTGGAGTCGGCGGCACGGAGGAACGGCTGGAACCTCCGGGACAAGTTGCAAGCAGACACAGTTCCCTGCTTGAGCAAAATGCCGTCTGTTCTTTATTGTTGAATATTTTTATACAGGTGTACAAATAAGCCTTTCCTTATCAGCTTCATTATACAATTTTCTTTTTAGTTTCCCAGTAAACTTAAAGCATCAACCATTAGTACAATTCATGTCCTCGCGACCTCCCCCACCATAAAGACCATACTCTTTAAACCTGCTTTTACAAAGGACAGAAACCAAACACTTCACCAAATTTCATCTCCCTAAATTCCTTTAGAAGTTTCTG
>PVKS010021132.1:0-35704 GCA_004027875.1 Aplodontia rufa | reverse complement strand
TTTTTATACAGCTGCACAGTCTCTGTTTATTTTTCCATTTCCAAAGTCTCTTGCCTCATTTTGATGCGTGTCTTCATATGTTTTGCTCATTTGTCACTAGAGACAGAACAGAACCAAGTGCTATGCTCTTCTCACTGTATTTCAGGAGGATATGTTAAAATGCTCTCTATCTGAATTCATTAATTCTATATGATGTTGCGTATACCATGGTTCTCTGTAATACAAATGCATATTTTTAGTGCTGTACTCTGAGGTTTCTGGATCCTTAATTTTATGACAGGCAAGAACCATTGTATTCAATTCTCCAGCAAGACTTGATGAAGCAACTATGAACATAATAAAATAATTCACTCTGTGTCTAACAGAATAGGGAAATCAGAAGCAGGGGTGGGGGATAGGACCAGGAAAAAAATGGTACATTATTATTTGGCAAGATAAAAGAGCATCCACAAAACTACTACTCAAAACAGTTTAACCCCTACAAAACTTGCTTTCAAGTCAAGTTTATATTTCCACACTATATGTATTGGTTAGAGTCTCAAACAGGAAAATCATTTTTGTGAGCAAAACCCAGACATCATCAAGGTAATGAATTTTAATTCATCAGATTTTTTTTTCTATTTCCCTGTAAACTTTAAGTATAAAGCCAGTCTCTGGTGACGTACTAGAATTAGGTAGCATTTCAGGAAGACAATTTTTTCCCATAGGTTCATCTCATTTTGCTATATAACTACAGACTTTACTGAAGTCTAATTTCATTCCTTCTTCTTTCACAAAACTGGGGACTGAATTTGACAAGACAGTGTGAGTGATAGGCCTGCTAAATTTGTACTAACATATGCAAATTTAGGGAGGAATTATTTATCAGAGAGTAATGTGTATATCTTTTTAATAAATAAATGTTTAATAAGCACAAAGAAGAGCTCTGTATAAAATCAGTGGTGGGAGGATCATTTGTTGAAGTAAATTATTTCATGACAAAATTCTGATGCTTCCAAAAATATGCATATAGATTTCAACTTCTTGATTCTGATAATAGAGCCAGAGATAAACAAAGGCCTCATTGCCCTTCCGAATTTCTGTATTGTGATTGAAGAGGAATTAGCCTATTTCAATGAGGATTTGTGTTCTTCTGCTTGAATTCCTGATTCAATTTGAAAATATTTTTTATTGGCAAACATCAGAAAAATTTTGCTGAGACCAATTGTCTGCTTTTGAGCTAAGTTGGTTATCTCTGTGTAAGATGTATGTCTTTTCTGTCAAACTTGAAAGATCGTGATGTATAATCTACTACCTCCATTATCCCCCTCCCTTTTTGAAGACTGTAACTCCCCCACTTGTGTACACCCACCTGTGTCAGCCCACCTCTTTTCAAGGACCCCTTCCGGTACCCAGCCATCTTCTTCCAGTGAACATGGAATCCCTACGACCCTCGCCATGTGTGCGGCGACCCCCACCTCCATTATCTCCCAGTCCACCTACTTCCTCTTGCACCTGCCTCCACCTAATCATAGCCAATCGCGCAGACTATGCACCTGAGCTCCTCCATTTAGGGTGAAGGGCAGTATTACTGCGTCAGGTCGGCATTAAAAACTCCTCACTCCCTAGCGAGGCGCGCATTTTTCTTTCGCCCTTAGGCCGAAGTAAAATTTCTGCCTTGTTCACCCACACCCGACCACGTGTTTGATTTCATTTATAACATCTGTTTTCCCAGTTAATATTTATATGTTGATCAAACTTTTTTTTTTAATTTCCTTAAGTTTCAGTTCTACTTTTCTACCTCTTTCTTGGGTTTTGAATAGAAAGACAATTGTCTGAGAAGTCTGTCACTCCAGCAAAATTATTTTACTTAAATCCTATGATTATAAGCATACGTTTCATTGAAATATACAGTTTGAGAAGAGGTTTAACATACACCTAATGTTTTATGAATCTATGTATTTAAATGTATCCATCCACTCATCTATCTGCATTCTACTTTAGACCACTATGATTATTCTTTATTTTCGGAATGGAAATTCATAATGATGCTTAGTCATGATTTTGTTTGGTGTGAAGTCTTTATTCTGGTTTCTTTACGTTATATTCTATCAGATACTTCTTTGGCTTTAAATTTAAAAAAATAAAAAAGATACATAGGTTCGTGTACTATCATCTGATTGTAGTCCTTGTTTTATACATACTGTGTTGTGCTCAATTTTCTCTTGGAGCAGCAGCTGTTCAGAGGACTGTGGCGGGTACTGATTCTAACAGATCCCTTTGTGAGCCAGGAAAAATGATGTTGGTCCTTTTTTCTATTTCTCTTTTTTATTTATTTACTTATTGACACAGATTCAAGTTCCTGATTTTCTAATATGAACTTTCCCTGTGGTTTTGAATTTACATGAAAAAGCCATATAGGAACATTTGAAAGCAGGCTTCCAAATGTTGTTATTTTCATAATGAAAAGCTTCATTTGAGCTTCTGAATGATTAGTTAATTTGATACTTCATCAGAATCAATATTTCATGAGATACCTTTTTTTGTGCATGCTATAATATTTTAGAAGAACCAGTTATACAGATTCATTTTAATAGTAAAATATTTGTTTTTTAAGGGTGAGGTTCTTTATATGTGTTGCAGCACCTTCTAGTTCTCTGATAGAATTAATTAATCATGTTGTGTAAAATTGCTTTTCTATGCATTTGTCTCTTCCATGAAGACCACAGGTTTCTTGAGGGTAGAGACACCATCTTACTTATTCTTTTCCTTAGAATCCTTTATTTATAATAACTGTGGTCCAGGAAAGGCAAAGATTCTAGGGAATCAGAAATAAGCAAACTTAATTTGAAGAAAGAATTCAGGCATTTCTCTTACTGAAACTACTCTACCGTCAGATTATTTGCATAATGTTTTCTCTGCATTTGTTTTGTGACCTTTTCCTCCTCCTCTCTCCAGTCATAAGAGAACAGGTAAATGAAAGAATAATGATAACTACAAGCCTAACTAAAGATGCCCAGGTTCTGGCCCTCTCTCTACAAATTCCTTATCCTCAGGAGATCACACCCCCTCCCATTCGATTTCCTGCATCACACAGACTGGGAACAGTTATTGCACATCAGGGTTCTTTCTTTTATAGTTTCTTGTTACAAGAAGAGAACTTGGGACCATGATTTTATATATGAGAGTAGGGGAAAAAAAAGAGACCTGTCCCTAATTCTGTCATACTTGGAAGTAAGGTGAAATCGCCTCCAAATTTCTATTAATTTTTAGATCAGTAATCATCTTTTATTGAAGAATGACTCTTGTGAGTTACAAGGTAAAGTGTAATTCAACTGCAGGGAAAATTGGGCTGTTCATTATCACAAGCAGATTCTTCAGTTAGAATATGAACTTTCAGGGCAAATTTAGAAGATATACATTTAATCACTAACAATGGAGTTAGACTACACCCAGTCAAGCCACAAGGCTACATGCTATTTAACAATATTTTGATGTTAAGTGAGATGGTGAAGGTAGAGAAAGAAGAGAATTGGCATTTGCATGCCTAATTTTGACTCATTCACACTGAAGATAGAGACAAACAAACTTATGCAGAATAACATTAAAAACCACATCTAGAATAGTTATCATCTTGCTCTCTGGTGGAAATAGTACTTTTGTTATTAGACAGAAGGCAGAACATATTTTTAAAAAATATTTTATGATAATCTGAGGCAGCATGAAGCACTGATCTTTTAGGATAGCACTTATATGATATTACATCTATTTATTTTGTTTTTTGTAAAAGACACATAACAATGTTTATCTACATGTTTACTTTTGTTCTGCAAATGGTACCCTGAAATATGATGGAGAATTTCTAAATTTTAGTTTTCTTGTCAAAAATAACACCTTTTGTAATATAGTAAGAAGATCAAAGTAGACTACTTTTATTTTTTAATAACGTGTTAAAGCATCTTGTGAAAGCTCTGTGAAAGCAGTTGATATTATTTCGTGGATCAAATATATCCTTGCTTTTGTGGTTTAGCCAAATTAAGAATAATATTTAAGAGAGAGGAAAATAAAACGTGACTCTATGCCTTCCTTTTATTAAATGAGACTCTCAACAACATAAAATCCATCCTATAATTAGAAAAAGCTGCCTTTAATTTTTGTAGTATAATATTGGATTTTTGTGCCATTATTGTTCCAGCTTTTATGTTCTGGTTAATCTAAGAAAAATTGCTATTGGAAATTAGGCTTATTTTGACAGTGCTCATGAAATCAAAGCCTGTATTTTTCAATCCTGGCAGCAACATGGGATCAGGAAAACAATAAGGGATTATTTTATCTCTTAGGTAATGACGTCTTAAACATGTGAAAGTTTAGCATTTCATTTAATAATATTACCCACTGCCACTCATTGATTTTGAGAATGACTCAGATTATATTCTTTGCAACAAAACTAAATTTAAATCCATCTGTGGTGTTTTGACATTAGTGGCTAAGTGAAATCATTATTCATGACCTGGTTTAGTAACTGACTTCACTGAATTTATGCATCCAGGTCATTATTTAGCATTGGGTTTCAGTAAGGTTCAACATAACCTAAAAAACAACCTAACAACAGTTGTGAGGGCGATCTGGCCTGACCGTAGGTAGATGGAATAAGGTGGTCCTAGGGATGGCTTGCACTACAGGAGTTGATTGGAGCAAAGGAAACTCGAAGTCTTTACTGTGAGCCAGAATGGGGTCATGCAGAAAACACACTCAAGGTGTGTTTCTGTAGAGTAGACCTGCAAAGCCAGGGGCTAAAGGGAGAAACCAAGTAGCCAGCTAGGGAAGAAATCTGCTCTGAGGAGGTCATCATAAATGAGGGGGTTCCTGAAGAGCAGAGAAAGATCCCTCTGTGCAGAAGATTCAGTACGGAGGGCTCATGAACCACTTCCTAGATTTTATCCATCTTTCTTGTCCAATTACTACTCTTTAGGTACAAGGTGGTGGTCTAGATAGAGGAAAGAAAGGAGAAGAGGCGTAGAATAAGGTGCAATAGACAAAAACCTAACTACACCCTCTTTCTCATTACAGCCATTGAATCAAGAACTAAAGATTGCAGGAAAATGGACATTTTTTATTGAGATGAGAAGCTTATTGATGAAATGTTATTGGGACAATTATCTGTGACAGCATGGCAAACTTTGAGACACATCCTAGATTAAAACAAAGGGGAGGATCTGGAGGGTTGGCTCAGTGGTTACAGCATTTGCCTAGCATGTGCAAGGATGCAACATGTACACAACCAAGTGTCGGAGCAACGAAAGCCACGTGAAAAACTACACAAAATTCATTCCCTCTCTCTCTCGCTGTCCCTCTGTTTCTCTTCAAAGAAAAAAAAAAATCCAAAACAAAAACAACAAAATACCAAGGGGAAAGAAGAACTAACATGTTAGAGCAGGCTAAAACAGGCAATTTGGGAAAAGTTAGTTATAAAGGGTTGTTTTTCTGTGAAATGATTACATTTATAGAGTATTTTTACAGTGCACAAAATGATGTGAAAATGTACAAGTTATATTGTTTCAGGCTTTGTGTGGCCACTGGCAGGGTAAATAAGCCAGGGTTTGTCAGAGTCCCAGATTTTCCAGGGTAAAGGGAAGCAGAGTTTTCCATGTCCGGCTCCTGGGTAATCTCTCTCCACTTGTCCCTTCTGATACCTGTCTGTTATTTTTTCCAGGATTACTTGCTATATTTGATCCAACACGTGGCACGGTGTGTGGCACATAGGCAGTGCTCAACAGGTTCTTGTTCAACGAATAATTGAGTTAATGAATAAGCAGATGACTAGATGAGTGAACATGTGATCCTATTGATCCCATTTAGCTCCTGTGTGATCACACTAACACACATGCTGCATTTCAAGTTTTCTTCCTAAAGATGGTAATCTGGACCCAATTTTGCCTCTTTTATCCTGTGACTTAAAAAGCATTGAATTTTTAATTACTATTATTTTATTTTGTTTTTAGGATACTTATTTCATTTTAGAGGCTAATAGCTAGTCAGAATCAATAAATTGAGAGTGTCCAAGTGATTTGCGGTTTTATTCTCCCTGTGGCTGAGTTTAAGAAATTTCTAAATGGAAAATTAAAAAGGAAGTTTAAAGTTTTTATACTGTACATCAATCATCAAAGCCCTCTATGTTTTGCATTTTTGCATATTTTCACTTAGAATGAGTTTCTTTATGAACAGTAATTTAAAAGCATTTGAAAGTCTCCAAAAATTTAACAAGTACTTTCCTTTCTCTATGACAGTGGGCACCTTGTGGCACAAATGGTGGCATTCAGGAAAGCGATCATGGTTTTCAGAATCCCTAATTGACATTTGCAAGGTTTTCCAATTTAGTTTACTTGCTTATACTAGGCAGGGTGTTGGTGCAAACACTGGTTTAATTCTGATTATGTATTCAATTTGGACTTGTCATTCTGTGTTGAATCTGTATTTTCCACCTCAACGCTACACATCAACATTCATGCCAATTGTTAGATTGGAACCAGGAAGGGAATGAACAGGGAGTGCTGCACGTGCACATCGTGACCATTTCTGGGGAAGCAATTCCTTAGTAAAAATGTCATTCCTCCACGAGATACCCATTTAACGTATGAGTTCTTCTGGGGGAAGCTGCAACAGGAGAAACCCAAGGTGGTCATCCATGTTTTGGCATTACCCCTGAATAACAAAGTATATATACATTGATTACTGTTGGTTTGATAATGTTTCCCCCTCAATTGTATCTCTATATACTTCTAATAAAAAAAATTTAGTGATGCCTGAATTTGAATCAAGGTAATTTTTATAGAGAAATGGTAGCATTAGAATAAATATCTACTGTGCTTATAGATGAAAATGAAGCTGTGGACTATGCATTTAAACAATAACTTAGCAAAGTATTTGTACCAAGTTTGCACTTAAAAAGATTGCTTATGCTATATTTCCACTTTCATGCATTACTGAAACTGTACAGTGAGCAACTTTTTTCATCACAATTACATGAACTTCATCTTATGTTTATATTTGAATAACTAATAAGTTTAGATACTTAACACAAAATAAGGGTTTACTATGGTGTAGGAGAAAGATAATTTAGATTTAGTTTTAATTCTTACTTATGATACTTGTTGTCTATATAATTTGGATCTGTTCACTTCAGTGTGCACCAGTTTCCTGGGGATAATACTATCTATGTGGTTATGTCATGAATGTTAGCTTACCAGGAACTAAAGTTTACTATGTTCAGACTAGAACTGATTATCTATGGTGGGTACTTGCCCATTTAGAAGTTATTTTTCAAATCATAAGGTAGTAATGTAGGATACAAACAGGTCTAGAGACCAGTGAAAAAGACATTACATTTCTGTGTTTTTATTCTACTACTTTACAACTGAGCCACATTCTTTACCCTTAAACCACATTCTCAGGCCTTTAATTTTTTTTTTTTTTTAATTTGAGACAGGATCTCACTAAGTCGCAGAGGCTAGTCTCAAATTTGATCCTCCTGTCTCAGCCTCCCAACGTCTCTGAGATTAGAGGTGTATGCTACCATGCCTGGCTGTTGTGCATTCTAAAGGATATTATTTCTTTCATAAGTTTGAGTTAAGTGGATTCTCCATTTTAAAAAATGTGTATTAGTCATAGAGTTTCGCCCACAGTTAGGGAATCATTTAGAAGAAACTGCAAAAGGCTTTTGGGCAGTTGATTCCCTCCCTCAGGACAGAAGTGACTACCTTGCAGTTGGACTTAATGGGCTGGTCTTTCTGTTATTCTGATATTATTTTTGAAAGGAACTTTCTTACAGGAATTTTCCAGGTGAATTATATGTATTTCCATGGTAGCAATGTGAATTTCAAGAAAGGACAGAGATCCTTGGGTTTATTGAGAAAAGTTCACAACATAATTTAGTATTTATTCTTTTAATTTCCTAAGAGCAGGAAACATGATTGAAATATGCTGAGGATTGTGGTGGGTGGGCGGTTCATACTAGAAAGGTTACATTGAGTTGTACTACCCAGCCCTTTCTGACTGTTCCCCAGTCAACTGCAATGAAGTTCAGAAAGGGACCTTTCTGGGGGCTGGAGCTGTGGCTCAACAGTGCTTGCCTGGCATGCACGAGGATGTGGTTCAAACCCCAGCACCTCATATACAACAGTGTCAGAGCAACAAAAGCCACACGAAAAACTAAATAAAATTGATTCCCTCTCTCTCTCTCTCTCTCCTCTCTGTCTTGTCTCTTTAAAAAGAAAAGAGAGAGAAAGAGAGAGAGGAGAGAAAGAGACCTATCGGTTATTGGTGGTGGGTGAGGAAGGTCTATAGTGAAGCCTGCCTCCTGTCCACAGGAAACCTGAATCAGCAATTTGCATTAGGACATGAGACTATATAGGCTAAGGCTGTAACTCCACAGGGCCAAGAGAATCAGGGAGGAGCTTAGTCTGAGTCTGGTACATCAACGCAAGACCATATCATTTTTGAGACATGTAATTCAGGGATCTGAATTTTGTGATCACAGCCATCTTTATCACCATTGCTCATTAAATGCCAGAAATAGGAGCAGAAGCAATTAGGTATGTTGATTTCTGAGTATGATTAAGCTGAACAATAATGGATGTTGGAAAAGGACAAAGGAAACAAAGAAAACAAGTTAGTAAGTAGTTCATGATTTGCTGTTCAGCATAGAAACACTTTTCTTTTTGGATGTTGATTTCCTGTCATCATAAGAAGGTACATTTTAGCAGAAGGTAAATGAATGATACTTCACTATATTAAAGGACATCATTGCTAAAATAATAAAAATGTTGAGACATCAATAAAGTACCCTGCAAAACATTTTGTCAAAGCCTTCATGATGAAGATAATATGGCCCTTCAGCGAAGAGAACTTCAGTGATTCCATGTTAATTTCTACGCTGATCAACCCACTGAAACTCAGAACTTTTACCTTATGTTTCCAATGGTGCTTTGTACAGTTTGATAGCAGAAACTCAAGTTTATGACCACAGACTGGATATTTGATACTAATATTTTTCAAAATAATTGATAAAACAATGTCAATGGGAATTAGTAAGTCAAGTTATAAAATAAGAAAAAAAGAATCCGTTTCATAGTGACTATAAAATAAAACCATATCTATGGAATTGAATATTATATAGAATTATTGCAAATTAGCTTCATAAATATTAATAGGTCTGTAACTATACACATGTATATGTAATTTGCATGTATATGTGCAAAGACAATATAACAGTATAGAGTGGCTGTTTAACTTTTAAAATATTGTATAAATGGAAAACTAAAAAACACTAAAACTAGATCAAATTCATGCAATATACAAAATTCTCTATATTTATTTGAAAGCTACTATGTATACAATAATGAAATAGACTTAAAATACAGAAGCGTAAGGCACAAATTAGGATAGCTTTTCTCAGCATACTTAAGAACTTTAAAAAAGTACAAAGTAGACTTGTGTAGATTGAAGAAAAGGCTACTAATGTGTAACCCACACACACACACAAACCACTAAGTTTAAGAACAGTTTCTGCAATGAATATGACATTTTTATAGGAAGAGAAGGAATACCCATTTTGTATTTTAATGTTACCTTTATAAACATGTAATTCAATTATTGCTAGAAATGGTAGCAGGGATATATTTCCGTTCAGTAATTTATTAATAAACTTATTCCATATGGTTTTGTGATTTAAGTCTTCCTTTGTGAATGGTATTTGTTTAGAGTGTTATTGAGTGGTCAGAACAAACCTAAATCAGAAATACACAGGACAAGGTTAATGTACATTTTCTTGATATTTTTTAAAATTTACATTCATGAATGGGGATAAGAACAAAAGGGTGAGATGAAATTAAAATTACAAGAACTGAACTTGGTCACATTTCTAGGCAGAACTTATTTGTTTTCCCAGTCAACTCAGTCACTGAATACCTGAATACATTTCCTTTATGCTTCTATAAATTTCTCACCTCCCTTTATTCTGTATTCTAAAATTCCATTTGCTTTTGGCTCAAACTGTTTTATTGAATGCTTAGCAAAAACCAGGCACCGTGCTAAATGCTACCAAGATGACTGTGATGTGACTGCTGGCTCCACACAACTTAAGTTTCAATGGAAGAGAAAAGTACACGTGATTCTTCGGGGATTTTAGAGACACTCATTTAAATATTATTAAGACTAGGTTCAAGAATTGTTTCTTAATAGCTCAAAATGCTATTTTTTTGGTTATTGTTATATGGCTCATTTTTGCAACTGAATTATAAATTCTTCCAGTTATGGGACTAAACAAGATATGCCAATCTGTGCTTCCAATCCACACCCTTTCTAAGTTCCACCCGGAGCCCTGTGCTCTCAAAGCCAGTATCACTCATATACCTCCACCTACAAATGTGCAATTTAGTGTTTAATAGAATCTACAAACAAGTATCTGGCCTAAGTCATGAATTCTTAACCACAAAGTGGAAACATTGTCAAAACATAAGATTAATGCTAATATAATTAAAATTGATTAGATAATTACATATTATAATATGGCCAAACTTTGTTGAAACATGGGATTTCTGTAGAAAAATGATAAAAGGTATTTATTATAGTAAAAAGTACTAACAAATAAATTTGGATAGAATAACTTTGAGGTCTTGAGGGATATAGTTTTCAAATGCAAACCTTAAGAAGTACAAAGTAACCCAAAATATTCACTGTGTGTATCTAGTATATAGAACTGAATAGTAGACTCTTTCGAACTGCTGTCCTTTTTCAGGGCTTTGAGTCTTCATATAGATTCCTGATCTGCTTTCTTGGTAAATCAAGTTATAAATGACCTTCAGAGTAATGTGCAACAGTCCTGACTGAAATGAGAAAATAAATTCAAATACTGGTGGATGAATAGGGAATATTGCTGACATAAGTTGTTAATAATGAAAAAACTGACCAGCCAAGGAACCCACTGATGTAGGATCTGTCTGAAAGTGTATTGATTCTTGAGTACATTAATCCCTTATAGAGAAGAATTAATGTCAAAGAGTGAGTCATGGGCCAAAATATAAGATACTTTCAAATGCGTTTTCAGTGCTTACAGTGTGCTCATCTGTGTCAACCCCTGCTTGTTAAACACTTCAGATGTTTTCTGGAACCTGACTCCACAATGCATCAAGGGGATAAAAAAACCCCCACTTTTGAAAGAAGTTTCATTCCATTTCACCATTTCAAGGCAGAAAAGTACAAATCACCACTCTGAGGAGAAATAATTGATGATTTATAAAGTTATATGGATACCTTAACAGAGAAAACACACATTGATTATGAAAACTCTTATTTTTCTACCAGGTACTGTCTACTAACATGGTTCCATCCAAATTGTACAATTACTGTATTAGGCAGGTATTTCTATTTCCACTTAATAGTTGTGAAAACCAAGTTCTAGAGGTGCTAAACAACATGTTTGCCTTCCATCTTTAAAACTAAAAGTCCAGGGTTCAGAAGAAGAGATGCTTGACTCAAAAGTCTGTGAATTTCACCTCAGCACCACTGTCCCTGGGATCATCTGGGCATTTTCCCAGGTAAAAAAATGACCAAAACAAACTTATTCAAAGGTTTAATTTGGTTGATAACCACTGTGATATAATCTGCAAGTACTACCTATGAGAATATTACCAATGACTTCTGCTTCTAGGAAAATGGAATAGATGTAAATTTTTATCCATTTTTTTTCCTACAAAGAGCAGCTAAAGACTAGATGTTATATGAAACAAAAAAAAAAAAAAAGATTTTGAATGATAAAAAGAAATTGGCAGGGGGTTGGAGCAGTGGCTCAGTGGTTCCAGCACTTGCCTGTCATGCGTGAGGACCCAGCACCATGTATGCAGTTATGTGTCTGAGCAACAAAAGACACATGAAAAAATAAAATTGATTCTCTCTTTCTCTCTCTCTCTCACTGTCCCTCTCTCTAAAAAAAGAAAAGAAAATTGGCAGGCTGGCTAGAGATCTTGAAACCTGAGCAACAACAGAGGGGAGAGAAACGTGGGTTTTCACTTTCCCTTATATACCCCAGTTTAGATGCTGGAAAAACCATCAACTTGAGTCATGGGGAGAGGAGGAGAGTTGGAGGAGTCAAGAAAAGACTTCCATCCTGAGTGAGGGCCAAGAAAGGGGAGCCCAGCAAGAGGAATAACTTGTACAGAATAACTGCTCTACTCTAGCTAATTACCACAGAAAACACTTTTTTTTCTGGAACTATAACCTAGACTTATATCTTTGCTGAGCTATAGTGAAATGCCCCCAAACTTCCACAGGCTGTTGATGTGGATGTCCAAGTGGGAAACTGGACTTTGATATTATCTAGAAGGCAGTGAGGCCCCACATTCCACTTTGCCAGTGTGGACCAAGTGAATATTCTGGACTTTAACCTCAATCTGTGGAGGTGTGCTTCATTGTTCTTGCTGGGCTGTTATCAGATAAGACCTGTCAGAGTAAGGACTCTCATCACAACCCAGCAATAAGGAATCTCACATCCCCTAGTGTCAGTGAGGACCATGTAGAGCCCCTGATGAGACACTATTGCCCCTCCAATACATGAGAGTTCTAACAGAGAATTACTGGGAAGCCATAACTCCAACTTCCACCCAGGGTAATGAGGACTCCCTCTCTCCATGAGTGTCAAACAAAAGCCAAAAGGGGATTCTGGGCTTCTGTACCAACAGACTAGAACAAAGTAAAATACCACTTCTTCCATCAGAATGTCATCATAGAAGGCCTTCTGTAACAGAAGACTCAATCAAGACCCAGAATTTCATACACAGAAATGTTCGGGTTTCAATGGATAATTATTGGTCATATCAAGAAGTGGGAAATTCTCAGCTTAATGAGAGAAGATCAACAGATGAATAAACTGATATTATAATTATTTGGCAAAGGGTTTAAAGCAGCAATTATATAACGCTTCAATGAGCAATTACAAAAATGCTTGAAACAAATGAAAAACAGAAAGTCTTGGCGAAGAAATTATAAAAAAGAAATAAATGATATTTGGGAACTAAAAATGTAATAACCAAAATAAAAGCATTCATAGAATGAGTTAAAAGGTAGAAAGGAAAGGACAGAAATGAGAGTCAGTGAATTTGAAGACAGAAAAACAGAACTTAATCAGTATGAAAGACCTAAAAGGAAAGTATACAAAAAAAAAAAAAGAAAGAAAGAAAAAAAAAAGCTGAATAAAGCCTAAGAGACTTGTGGAACTATAAGAAAAGATGTAACTTTCATGCCATTAGTATCATTAGAGAAGAAAGAGGGGGGAAGAAAATTTACTTAAAAGCATGGCAGAATGCTTCCCAAATTTGGCAAGTGATACAAACTTACCGATTTGAGAAGCTGGTTGAATTTTAAGCAAAATAAATATGACCAAAGAAATATGTCAAAACACTTCATAAACAAACTTCTGAAAACTAAAGGCTTTTTCTGAAAACAGAGACAACATTTTACTTTCAGAAAAGAAACAATGTGAATGACAATAGATTTCTCATCAGAAACCATGAAGATGAAGAAGAAAGTAGCACAATATTTTTAACTGATGAAACAAAAGGATTATCAATCAGGAAACTGTACCAGTAAAATTAATTTTAAAAAATGAAGAAGAGCTCTGAAGTAGTGGCTCAGTGGTTTCAGCACTTGCCTATAATGTGTGAGGACACTGGTTCGTACCCCAGCATCACGTACACAAGGAAGTATTGGAGCAACAAAAGCCACATGAAAAACTAAATAAAATTGATTCACCCTCTCTCTCCTTCTCTCTAGCTGTCCCTCTCTCTTAAAAAAAAATAGGGGAGTTTCATCATGGCAACCTGTGGCAGAGATGAATGAAAAATCTCTCCATGATTGTGGAATGCCAATAGTGGGAGAAGTGCCTTACTGTGAGGTGGGTGAACAGCAAAATTTTGCCCTGAATTAATTACTATCCAAGTAAGGAAGTTTAGTGACACAGAGGTATGGACAAGGTGGAAGTACTGGAAATCCCAAATAATAATTTTCCAGTGCCAGGTACCCGGCCAGTAGCAGGGTGGGGATTTGCCCCAGAGAGGAAGAAGCTGCACATACTTAAATAAACTCGCTGCACATACTTAAATAAACTCAAACACAGTGGTGAGCTTTCAGCAGAAGCTGGGTGTGGGACTCTGGTGTTCTGGGGCTGTGGCAGCAGCAGGAACTGAGGGATGGCTTTAATAAACACAAATTAGAGTCCCTTGAATCTGGTCATGTGAAAAAGTGGGGTAGCGGCTGCCATTTTGAATCCCCCTGGAGGGCAGTACTGGAAAATACTTCGTGAACAGTGAACCCGAATCCTCCAGATACAGAGTGGAATAGGGAACTCAGTCTGGAGGAGAGACTCCACGTCCCCAGTGTTTTCACTGTCTGCCCTGGGGGCTGTGTGGACCTAGTGGACCTTCCCTACTGGCCTGGCAATTTGCCTTTAGAGGTTTCTCATCGCACCATTACACCCCTGATCTGCAAATGGAGTCTGTGACCAGGAATCTGCTTAATAGGACCTGAACACCAATTCCAAGTAAAACAACAAATAAAAGGAGTTGGGAAGGTTATGAATTATTACTGCTGAAGTCAAAATGTACCATAGGGGTATTCGTTCATAACTGACTTCTAGGTGGAGTCACTTCCCGGTTGAGTTTGCTGGAGGGAATTAATTTTGATCTCAGCTGACAGTGAGATTCCCAGGAGGCCAGTGGAACAGAGGAGAAGATATTGAGACAAACCCTCAAATCTTTAACCATCTGATATTTGATAAAGGGGTCAAAAGCATAGTGTGGAAGGACAGCCTGTTCAACAAATGGTCCTGGAAAAACTGGACAGCCATATGCAGACAACTGAAATTGGATTCTTACCTCTAACCCTGCACAAGAATCCAATCAAAATGTTCAAGGATCTGGAAATTAAACCAGCAACTATACAATTGCTTGAAGAAAAAATAAGATCAACACTCCACAACATAGGTGTCGGTACTGCCTTCTTTAAGAAGACTCCCATAGTGCAAGAATTAAACAAGAACAAATGAATGGGATGCCATTAAACTAAAAAGCTTCTTCACACCTAAAGAATTAATCAAGAGTGTCAAGAGAGAACCTACAGAATGGGAGAAAATGTTTGCCTGCTACACCTCAGACAGAGGGTTAATATCCAGAATATACAAAGAACTCGAAAAACTGAACACCAAAACCACAAAGAATCCAATCAATAAATGGACTAGGGAGCTAAATAGAAACTTCTCAATGGAAAAGTCCAACAAGCTCATTAATATATAAGAAAATGCTCTACATTACTAGCAATCAGAGAAATGCAAATCAAAACTTCACTGAGATTTTACCTCATTTCTGCCAGAGTGGCAAAAATGAAGAATGTGAACAATGACAGATGCTGGAGGGATTGTGGGAAGACAGGATCACTGTCACACTTTTGGTGGGACTGCAAACTTGTACTGCCACTCTGGAAAGCAGTGTGGAGACTCCTCAAAAAACTGGGGCTGGAAAACCCTTATGACCCAGCTATCCCACTCCTGGGTATTTTCCCAATAGAGCTAGAATCGGCATATTACAGAGATACAGCTTCATCAATGTTTTTAGCAGCTCAATTTACTATAGCTAGATTATGGAACCAACCCAAATGCCCCTCACTAGACAAATGGATTCAATAACTGTAGTACATATATACAGTGTAATTCTACTCTGCTATTAGAGAGAACAATATGATGGCATTTGCAGCCAAATGGGTGGAGATGGAAAAAAATATGCTGAGTAAAATATCCTAAACTCAGAGACTCAAGGGCCAAATGTTTTCTCGCATATGTGGAAGCTAGAATTCAATCAGAAACAGACTGAAAGTAGGCTAAGCTAATAATAACTTCAACATGGGTGAATTTTTACATGAGTAGGGGAAACTTTGCCTACGATGCTAGGGGATGAATGGAGGGGGCCAGGGAGGGGGCTGGGAATATGAGGGATATCAAGGCAGCTGGAGGGAGGGAGTAGGGGGTTTATAAACCCAGTGGGAAACCTTCAACTTCCATGAGAAGCCCAATTAACATGGGGATAAAGTAGGGGAAACATGGGATCAGGGAGAACCCAAAGTGGGGAGATCATGGACTGGCATCAGCCTTGGTTTACTCAGTTATTTTGCGTGAGTTCATGAATGTGTGGCAATGATTCCCTCCTATACGTAAGAATATGTTGAACAAATAAAAAAAAGTAGTAAATAAATAAATAAATCTGAAAAAAAAGTATAAAGAAGAAATTCAGACACTCATAGACTCATAGAATTTGTTGCCAGGAGATCTATCCTAAAAGATAGAAAAACAAAATAAAATAAAAAATAAGTTCTCTGAATAAATTGAAAGAGCAGGAGGTATCTTGAAAAGTCAGGAAAGAAGCAAGAAAATGGAAAGAGCATATGCAACAGCATTTCATCCACCTATTTAATTTTATAAATTTTGTTTTGTTTTCATTGTCATTGATTTTTGTTACTGGGGATTTAATCCAGGGGTGCTGAGTCACATTTCAAGCTTTGTTTTATTTTTTATTTTGAGACAGGGTTTTATTAAGTTACTGAGACTGGCTTTGAAATTGTGATCCTCCTGCCTCAGCCTCCTGAGCCACTGGGATTACAGGTATGAGGCACCATGCCTGGCTTTTCAATTATTTGATGGTCAAAACAAAACTGAAAAATAAAATACAAATAGAAAGTATTTAAGACAATTGTTTTGTAAATAAGTAACAACATTGGAAATTGGGCTGGAGCAGTGGTTCAGGGGTATTGTGCCATCCTGGAATGTGTGAGGGTATGAGTTAGAAATCTAGTACCACATTTACAACTAAATGACAGAGCAACAAAATCCAAATAAAAAACTAAATAAAATTGATTCTCTCTCTCTCTCTGTCACTGTCACTCTCCCTCTCTCTTTAAAAAAAAGTGTATTGTAAATTAAAAGGAGTTAAACTCAATGCAGTTTATGTGAAAAAATAAAATATTAATAAAAGTAGACCATATAAGTTATTTTTATCATGTATTATGTAGAGCAACCACTAAAAAGGGTACATGAAAAAATATATTAAAAAATACCGTAGACAAGTTTAAATGGAATACTAAAAAATGTTCCCACAGCCCAAAGTGGAATAAAAATAAATAAATTATAAGAACAAACAGGAAAAATTAAGGGGCAGATAAGCCCCAATAAATAAATAATTACATTAACTATAAATGCTGTACATTCATTCTTTAATAGTCAGAGATGGGAAATCTGAATTTAAAACAACACAAACAAAAGAAAACCTGACCCAACAATATGATCTGTATAATAAACTCACTTCAAATATAGGTTGAAAATTTCTATGGATTCCTATTTCTATAAAATGTATTTACCATTTTATTATTTGTAGGTAAAAAAAAATGTACCCAAAAAGAAAACAAGAAAGCCAAAATAATGCAGTGAAAATGTTCTCATTACAAAATATAATTACATAGCCTGCGTAAATAAAGCATAAGAATAAGAATCCAAATATTAAATGTTGGTGTTAATTGACTAAAAAGAAAAAAAAAGGTTTCAAACAAAGATATGAAAATTTCCTTAATGTGAATCAGGATAATCATAGCATGCAGTGATGGTAGAGTTTCTTTTTTAAGCAAAATATCTACATCTACTATACGAAAGAAATCTAGCAGAAGGAACATATAATTAAAATTATGTTTACCTAGGAACAAAGGGAGAATAAGAATTTTTTGAAAGAAATGGTTATCTTTTTAAGCAATTCTTTTTCCTACACTGAAAAAAGCATGGATTTTCATTGTGTAAGGCTCATTCATTTTCTCAAAATTAACACTTCAAGCCAGGGAAATATTGTGAGCATCTAAAGCTAAAAGTATTGAGTAAAATAGATGTTATTGAATAGGGATGTTTTCAGTATGGAAAATTACTTTTAAAAATGAGTGGTCTGCGTAAGAACAAATAGCTGCCACTCCTTGCCAGTTCTGGGCATTTGAAATCGCTCCTCAGAGTAAATTAGTGATTGGGAAATTTCCTTTAAACTTGCAGATAGGTAGGTGTAATCTCATTCCAATAATTCCTCAGTGTTTAGATGTTCTAATACCCACAAAAAGGAAAATTCATCCATATACAAGCTGTTAAATAACAATGGGAACTATCCCAAGTACATTTTAAAGATTTACACAATCACTCCCTTTGAATGTGTCAAATGGGGAAAGCAATAAATCTTTATGATAAATAACTAATTTGCTATTCAATGATCTCTCTCTTTCTTGAACTATTGGAAGCAAAGTTTTTAAAAATTTTATACAAAAGTGCCTTGGATCTCAATTTTTGTAAAATAAATCTAAAAATACACCAAATTATTATAATTCTTTTTACTGAAGTTTAAAAAGATTGTGAATTACTTTTCTAAAAAAAGTACAATTGAATAATAGATTCCCATTCAATCTATATGTATTTCAAGTAAGATTATTACTTCTTTAAATAGAAATAACAAAGAAATAAGTACCTTTTAATGCAATGTGTTTCTTGCTGTTCTTTTTCCATATTAAAAATATAAATACCAGTTGCAAATGAAATAAGTACCTTTTAGCATAATGTGTTCTCATTGCTGTGAGACTTCTATCCCTTCTTTCTGTTGTGGAACTTTTTTTCATCATGCACAATTTGTATCTCATTAATACTTTTCTTTTCTTAATAATATATTTCTTTATTGGCTTTAACATTGTCTCAGTTTTTTTTTCTAATGTTTTTCATTTTCTTATTTTTCCTGCAAGAGTTCCAGGTTGAAACCTCACTGTAGTTTTTAATATTGGCTCTTCATTTTTCTATAAATAAACAATACTGACACTCACTATGTGAAAGGCTGGATGAATATTTTGGAAAAAAAAAACTAATTGTGACCACTCTTAGCTGCTAAAGGAAACATCGCTTATGTCTAGTGTGATGATTGTTGTTGGTGGAACTCTGAGGGTGTGATTCATGCCAGTGGCAACTTCGAAGGAACTTGTAAGAACCATTGTGCTGGTAAAGACCTTGTAACTTGGCAATTTAAGGCTTCACTAATTGCATTAGTTCACATTTTTCTAGAGTCCAAAGCACTTGTAAAATACTATTCAAGGACTCCTACAATACCATTCACAGCTATATGAAATTGTTGTAAAAGCAGGTTTTTTGGGGAAATAATTCGTGTAACTTTCAAAACTTCATCAGTTATGACAGGTCAGATTGAAAATGTAATACCTTGCATTTTTTTTAAAGAGAGAGAGAGAGAGAGAGAGTCAATTTTATTTTATTTTTCATCTGGTTTTTGTTTTTCAACACTTTGTATGTGTGGTACTGGGGTTTGAACTGGGATCTTTGTGCATGCCAGGCAAGCACTTTATTGCTGAGCCACCACTCCAGGCCCTCTAGCTAATTTTTAATAGTGTTATCTTTTGGAGATAAGGTTCGTACTGTGCAAATCATTGGCATAACTCATGTTTTTTTTTTTCACAAATTATAAATGTTCTTGTGGAGAGCATCTATTCTATGCTCTGAGTTCCTTGATGTATTGAGCAGCAGTTTTCAGCTGTGCCCAAGCCCAAGTTACTCATTTTGTAAAGGAGTAATTTGCCATAAAGTACTCCATTCTGAGTTTAAGTGCTGCGATGCAATGACTCTACACCTTATTTGTACAAACTCGTACCAGAAAAAGCAGGTCCATGCACATATTAAATACACCAGACCACCACACGAAGTAACCCCCTCACTGAAGACTGTATAAGGAGGAGCAGCCCAAGACTGGACACTGGCACCCTGACGCCATCACCTGGTCTCTCCTCATCACGAGGCTTGCCCAGGAAGATCGCCACAGTAAGGAACCTCCTATCTCTGTCCTCACACTTCATGAGAGCAGTTTCCCCTGCTCCTGAGGACTGCAGGTGGCCCACTAGAACATGACTTCTCAAGCTGGCACTCAGAAATTACCTGCAGCCAGGACTTTGACCTGGAATAAGTTCCTGTGCTTTGATAACTCTGCACCGTGAAGAAGTTCTGCTGGTTGATAACATTAATCTGACCACCCAAAGTGACTCTTTGCATCTCGATCTGCACTCTGCCTTTGCTCTCACTTCACCCTCCTGACCCCCTGTGACTATCTTAACCCTGCCTTAACCTCTCTGTAATCTACATATATATGCACATATACATATATGAATATGTTATTAATATGACATGTATATATCACACATATAGTACATGTATGTATGTGTGTGTGTGTGTGTATACGTATATATATGTCCTCGATTAAATGAGTGCTTTCCCTGGGACAAGCCATAAATATTACCATTGGTGTTCCCCAAGTATAACCGATCATTTGTAATCATTGTAATTTTGGGGCACATTAGCAAAAGTACAGTGATGAAAAAAGCTCACAAAATCACGCTAGTCAGCTGTTTTGTGTATGTATTTTTGAGAACCAATAATTAAATAGGAATAAATAAAAAGCTGCTACTTTCATGCTGATCATATAAAGATTTCTCAGTTTTCCACATCAGAATATTTTGTATATCTCAAATATAAGTGCATTTTTGTGTTTTATGATCTATGAATATTAAAACTGCAAAATAAGTCTATTTGTAGGCAGAACCTCAGTAGTTTGAAAATGGTGTGAAGTTATTTGTCTTTTTTATTTACAGCGATTGGAGCTAATGGGTTTGTCAAATTGGCATACTGTATGCAAAGTATTATAAAGATTTTCTTATTTAAGCTTTATAATGAATTGTTCTAGGAGTAGCTATAACTTCAGGAAAATGCTTAGTATTCCAAGGTATGCACTGCTATTTGAATATAAAAACCAGTTATTCATATTCCTATGTGTGTGTGACTGTGTAGAGATACATAAAAAGTCATTGTAAATATCAGGAGCTTACGTATTCCCCCTACCCCGCAACAGCAGGTCAAAAGAACTTTTAGCTCAGTCTCTGAGGATTTCTTTCTATTACAAATATGAAAGGGGGATGTTAAAAAAAGGTCTAAAATTTAATAATAATAAAAAAGCTGCCCAAGACTGCATTCTGCTTGATGGCTCCAGAGAGTAGAAAGAGATTATGTTAAAGCATAAATGGAGCTTTAACATTTTTAAATCCAGAAGGTCTAATCTAATCTAATCCTTTTCAATCCAATTTTTTAAAATGCAGCCTAGACATCAGCTTAAAGTGAGTGCTTTGCTTTCTAGGCCATTTTAAACAGACTCAGCATCTGTGCTTTTGACCCTCCATGCAGCCGTTTAAAAAAAACACACAGTAATTGAGAAGAAACTAAAATAGAACCGAGCTCAGATGTGTGTGCATAGCTTGTGTGTAGAGTTGTTTGCGTGTGAGTGTGTAAATACATATGATTTTTCTAATATCAATTAAAGAATTACTACTATATTTTAAGGGAACAAAAATGGCCATCAGGTTAGAAAGCAGTCTATAAAGATAACGATATTTTTTGCAGTGTGACTCAGTAGCTTCTGCTTTACCTCCTTGCCCATTGCCAGTTGCTCCAATTCATGTCAGGCGTACTGTCCACAGGGGCAGTAGAGACTGCACATAGTTTAGTAAGTTGGCTCCACTTCCAGCTATTTCCAGTTTGCTTGAATTATCCTTTATGTGAAAGCCACTGCTGGGTTAATTATCTTTAATTCGCTTTCTTTGCAATCCCCCAGCCAACACAGGCCTGGAGACCTCAGAGGCTCACACACCAGGCCTCTTTCTGCCCTGCAGTCTGGTCTTTAAAAACACAGCCTATTGCACTCTTGTTGTATATTTCCATGTTCATGACTGGAAAAAAAAAGAATTAAACCTTTGCTGCTTGGCAGTTCTTAGATGTGTTTTGGAAACCTTTGTCCTCAATTTGGAATTAAGATACATTTATTTGAGTAATAAACTTCTAGGATTTTCTGTTATCTTTTCTTGTGTTGTGATTTATTCCTATATTTTGCTTCACTGCTGTTTTGTGACCTAGGTTTAAGAGAGTTTACTATTGGAAGTTTGCACTTTATGCTTATTTACCTCTTTGTGAGTATGTGCATGCGTGTGTGTGTGTTGTGTGTGTGTGGCCTTGAACGTGCCACTCTCCTGCCTCAGCCTCCTGAGTTAGTGGTATTACAGGTGTTCACTTCCACACTCAGCTGTTTCCTCCTGAAGCAGATTGTGAAACTGCTGTTTCTAAAAGGTACTTTTACTCAACCTAGGATTTTAAAAGGACTAGGGCAATCCTCTTGCTAAATATTTAAAGCACATCGTGAAAATGATTGGAACAGCCTGTCGGAGCCATTCACTGGTAACTGATTAGTGCGATCTCCCATTTGGAAGTCTGAGTCTAGACCTATGAAATGTGATTTGCAGTTAGGGAATCACATGTTGTATTCATTCTGCTGATGCCAACTTTACACAGTATCACGCTCAGTTAACCACACATGGCTCTTCTCTACAGCTTTGCTAGGCAGGGTGTGACCCACAGGACAGCAGCTATGGCATCATCCAGGATCACAGCAGTGAAGCAGAATCTCAGGTCCCACCTTGGACTTGCTAAAAAAGGAAGCAACATGTTAACAAGATCCAAAGAAAATGACAGGGACGTTACAGTTTTAGAAACCATGCTCTAAACTATTGTCAACCCCTCAAAGTCAGCCAACAATACACTGTCAGCACATGTGTGTTGAATTGGATCCTATTGTCTCAGTCAAATAGTTTCTGTAAGGTCGATATCCAGTCCTGATTTCTGGGATTAAAAACAAAACATTTGCTTATTTCATTGTGTGTATGCATATATATGTACACATATACATGTATATGTAAGCATACATACATATATTAATAAATTATATACATGCATAGCTTATACAGAATTTAATTTTGTATTTTAATTATATTTATATCAAGTGATTATAATTATATACACATATACAATTTAAATATAAATTTAAATATAATTCACAGGCAATAATTCAGCAAACTGTTTATTATAATGTCAATGAGATTTAACACAGAAGTAAAGCAAATAGACTATAATAAAGAGAACTCTGCAGACTTTCAACCAATTTCCTACTGTATTTCTGCCTATGAATGAACCTACCTCTGAGTCTGTCTATACATTAGAAAAGCACAGAAAGTGAGTAATCAATGTGACAAACTTGTTAGGTTAATAAAGGAATTCCAAATAGAGCATTTATTTGTCAAACTAACATGATGCTTAGAGAGGTAATTGTCTCTGGAACAGATGTAATCTCAAAACTCCAATATGTTTTCTGCTCTATTCAAAATTTAGATTTTAGAATTTATCATTCCTGTGCGAATGTCACTTCCTTTTAAAAAGTATTTGTTCTTAATATACTTTCAGCACATCACCTGGCATCAACAAAGGCAAATAAACCCCACCTCCATCTCCAACTACAGAAGTTACAGCTCCCCATTTCCCAACCAGAACCCTCCAGTCTGCTCTGCTATGTGCCTGTCTGTGAAAGGCAGCACCACCTCCCAGCTGGTGGACCCCACCACACATCTGAAGGACATGTAGATTCTTTTTCTTTTCCATGCTCCAAACAGAAATTTCTATCTGTGTTCTGCTACTCTGCCCTGGATCTCTATCCTCATCCTTCGCATCCCATGCTCTCCCATTTCCAAGAGTCCACTCACTCTAATTTACTCTGCATTCCCCAAACACTCTGTGCCTTGTCTTTCCTTTGTGGCTTGGTCATACCATTTCCTCCGTAAAATTGAAAATAGCAGAAAGGTGCTTGAAGAAACCTCTCCCGGAACTGCCAGAGATTAATTGCCTGGCTCAGACCAGTTCATTCATTTTCATCTATAAAGTGAAGATAATCAGTCTATCTTAAATATTTGAGTAAAGGTCTCATGAGAAAATGTGTGCAGATTGCTCTGTAGAGTAAGCATTCAAAATATTTTGGTAGCACTGTTATAATTACTACCACTTGTTGTCTAAAATTCAGGTCCAGTATCATGTCTTTTGGGAAGTTTTCTTTCCTCAGAATCTAAATCCAAACACCCCTAATTTCTAGAACATATCTCTATCACAGACTTTAGTGCAGTGAATTTTGTTAGTCAGTTCTGTATTCTGACCCCTTTGATATACTACAGTAATTGAGAAGACTGTGTTGTTTGTTTTTCAAGGCCAAAGCTCAGTACTCAGTGTAGTACTCCAAATAGGAGTTAAGGCTTCCGTAACCCAATCATCTCATCTCAGCCCTCCTGGATTGTCTCACAAGAGCTTTCATTCAAACCATGACAATCAGTTATTCTGTATTGTCCTTCAGGTGTCTTAAGATATATTTTCTCAGTCCCAAATTATCTTAAAGCTTCATACATCGTTATACAATTTTTAGTATAGAAATGACTTAATTCAAAGACATAAAATACATAATTAAATTTAGGGCACATAAACTTTGTGTCAACCTTAAAGAGAAGTGGGATGGTAAAACACCTTGTTCCTGAATGCATTTTGTTGTTGTTGTTCGCAAATACCTAGCCAAACTAGGGGAACCATGTGGACAGGTCTGGCCCAGAAAGTCCAGATCAATATTATCAGGAAGGACACTGGCTTTCTCTCATGTATGCTTGGAATTGGAGCAAATTAGTTTTACCTGTAGAATGGCTTTCTTGCATGCAGGACAAATTACTTAGGGTACTGTCGTTCAATAGGGCAAAGCAAGCTAAGTTGATTCTGTTTCTGTAACCAAACCTATAAACCCCACTTTGGCAGAGTGGGTCAGAGCACCATGGAGCAGGAAGTACTCATCCAGGAGGCTGTCCCTAGATAGGGTCAGGAGGGGTAAGAGATGCTACTTTCTAGAGGGATACCAGAGGCGCTGCATGGGGCAGAGTTCATCCTGTCTAGCCTGATGCCAATGGACCTTCCCCATAAGCAAATTTACACCTCAGGTCCTATGTGGAGGCATAGTACTCGGTGTCTTGGAACCTATTCCCCTGCCCTAGCACAGCTGGGTGGTAAATATTCTTACTTTTTCTCTTAAATACGTTTATTTAAATTTTATAATGTTAGATGTTATCTTGATAAATGTGAAAAATGTGTATTAGCAATAATTACCATCATGCCATTTTAATTTTTAAATGTAGTTATCTCTAACTTGAATATATTAGCATTATTTTAAAATTATTTGGCATTGTAAAATGCAAAATAAGTGACCAAATTTAATTGTGTTGGATATTATTGTGTACGATATCTGAAATGAATGATTATAGGATGAATTTGTCTTATAATGCTGTCAAGTTAATAGCTTAAAAAAATTAACCCATTGTCTGTATATAAAATGTTACTGAAAGATGTCAGGGATGATTTAGATAGAGTTTCAGTTCTGATAGTGATAGGGAAGACAATGGTTTACCTTGGGGTTTACATGGAATAGCCTCCTCTTTCTCATTGTAGACAAATATCAAAATCAATTATGTGTATTGAAGCATTTAAAAAACTGTTGTCATAAATCTTTAATTTGTTCCAAAACGTTTTCATTTATCTAGAAAGAGAAAATAAACGCACCACCATTTGCCACCTGCACCCACTGCTGCCAGGCAGATGACAATGAAATGTAAACTTAAACTCTTGAAGAAGATTATAAAGTGTTTCTGGGTAGAGGAAAACATTATTATGCTGCAGAATGAGAAAGCAATCCTGAGATCCTGAGTGGGAACAATCTGAGGTCCCTTCACTCCAGGGTATATGAAAAGGATCAGGAAGTTATCTAATGTGTAAGGCCAAACGAGCTCATTTCTCCAGGCATTTTGTAGACAGGATGCCTGAAGGGAATAAATAAATAAATAAATAAATAAACACCTAATGACTCTTGTGTGGTGTTTTCCTTGACTGACAAGAAAGAAAATAAATAATCGTTGAACATTCAAGTCAAGAAGAAAAATTAAGCCTGCACTCTGCTTGAATTTCCCTTTAAATCTCTCCACGTAAAGTTATATCCCTTTTGGATGATTGCTGTTCACCACATTGACTTCATCAAACAACCCTTCTCCAAGGGAAAACAATTCGAAGTGACTCTTATTTCATTGGTCATAGCCTGAAGATGTGTACTTTTCACAGTGCACACAAAAGAAGGGAAATTTTTCCAGGCCTTAAAAAATCACCTTTGTGTGGCTGAGCTGGGAAGGTTAGACTGTGAAGAGAAGGCTTGAGAAATCAAAAGGTCAACAGAGGTCACTCCTGTATCACTTGGCTAGAATCTTTATCTTCCTAGCTAATAAGTTAACCAACTAACCACACCTGTGACGCTTTGGTGGTGAAGAGGGGTTGACTCGATGTCAAGTCGAAAATGTGGTTTGAACAAAAAGCCTTGGAAATCTTGAAACTTTCATAGGAAACATTCTGTAATTTGTTTTTCTGTTATATGTAGGAGATAGAAATAAAGTGAAATGTAAACTAAATTTCAAAGTACAATCCATTATAGTCTACGCAGGAGGTAAGCAGAAGGAATCATTTATCTAGTGAATTAAGTTGTGACAGAAAAATATCTGAAATGGGGCTTCGCAAAGAGAAATAGCAATGGTGCACAATATTGAGTGCTTGCTATGTGTTAAACATTCTGCTAAGAATTTTGCATCCATCAATTTATTTAATCTTCCCAACAATCACTGAGGTTGGATCATTATCCCCATTTTTGAGATGAGAAAAGAGACACAAAGAGGCTTGTTAAGTGGAATGATGTCACACACCATTTGTTATGACAAAGTTGCAACTTAAAAATCACATGCAATGAGGCCAGGTTTTAACTACTCTACTGTATTCCTACTCTAAAGCATGTTCCTCTTCTCTTGACAGAAATTCTTCCTATTTTTTTACTTTACTTGGTTAACTGTACTTATGAAATAGAAAATATTCTACATGATCATCCTATAGAGTGCAATATTAGTGGATCATCAAAGAGAATATGCTCGGAAGTGTTAGAAGCAAAGTCAGAAAATAATAGCACAGGTAAGCCGAAGGTGTTTAGAGTATGGGCTTTGCAATTCTAACTTTTACATACGTTTATGAGCAACATCATCTACCTCTTTTAATGCTGTTTTCTCATCTGTAAGTGTGAATGGTGCTGTTATAACTCCTAAAATTTTTTGTGCATTCATGTACGTATATCACTTAGTACAGGGTCCAGCAAGTGAAAAATTCAGAATGAGCTCCAGATATATTGATTACCAGAGCCCTGCAAAATGGATCAGAGTTAAGAGAAAGTTTTGAGGGTAGTTCATTCAAACAGCCATGACATTTTGGGTATTAAATGAGCATTTGACAATCTGGACATAATTTTTAAACAACAAAGAATCAAACAGGGTGCCTCTAGACCTTTGAGGCTGCTCATGTGGTGGAGGGATTTTCTGTATTTGGGGACAGAAACATGCATTAGCACTCATCTAGAATGATAAGGGAAGATGACAATGATAAGACCCGCCTTGGTTTCAGGTGTCTTGTGTGGAGATCCTTAGAATCGGGGACTGAGACAGGGTTTCATCAACATGATTTCCTCTTTAGAGAAATTAAAGGAAACAGGGGAATGAGGGAAATAAGGGAATAGGCAAGGATAAAGAATGTAGGAAGGGTGTGACCTCAGGTGAAGTCTGGCCTCTCGAAATGTGGAAATTGTCCATCAGAGTTGTCCTGCCTTCAGGTACTGGTTTGAGATTTGGGGTCTTTTGATAACCCATAAGAGCCAGCCCTTGGATACCAGGGATAGTGGAGGTTTAACCTCACAGGGGGCTGAGGGGGTGATGATTCTTGCCAGGTAAGGAATTCCCTAGAATCCTTTAGGGTAAACACTCTGAGCAACTTGGGGATGGAAAGGAGGACAGGAAATCTGTGGAGGGTGACAACAATCCTTAGCAGACATAGGAAGCTGCTAAACTTCACTCATTTAATCCTCACAGTAAATAAGAAGATGCTAAAGAACAAGCAGCATGCACACATGCGTGTACACACACATACACTCAAAGACAAATACGGAAACAAGAACTGGCAGGAGTGTGATGATGGAGGAGATTACAGTGTCAAGGAAGGAATCCCTAAAACCCAAAGATGTCATCTTACAGGAGCTGATATAATAATGTCCTCAACCTGAGGACATGGGACTCTAGAGTAGGAATAGGGCTGAAGAAAGGGGTGGCAGGGAGAGCAGGTGGGACCTTGTTTAGGTGTGGGTGGGTGGTGAGGTTCCTCGGGAAATCTTTTCCTAAAGGAACCAAGAACAACAGTGTGTAAGTCGCTGTCTGGGAGGATTTGTGTTTCTAAAGTAACCAAGCACAAAGTTTTGTTTAGAGCCAAGTTTTTGAACGGCTATACTTACCTAGCACCTTGACATCATGAGGTGGGGCAAGGTGAAGGAATTGGTGAAAGGATGCACCAAAGGCTGATTGTCGAGACAACTGTCTGGCTAGATTCTAAAGATGCAATAGGAACTTGGCAATTTGCAGCCTCTTTAATGTTTTAGTGCTGTGACTTTGATTTTATCAATGTTTCTTTTTCAATTTTCTTCAAGTTTCTTTCCACCTTTTTGGAACTTTCCTTAGTATGTTCAAGGGTACAAAGGAATATAATGCCTGTTTGAGAATATGTTCAGAGGTGGAGGGCTATCTAAGTAATCCCAGGATTTAGAAGAGGTTTCAGGAGAGTTGCAGCCCAAATGTGGGCATTGAGAGGAAACAGAGCTGGGAACTTGAACGCACAATGCACTCTTTTGTCCAACTTCTTCCTCCACTGCCTTTTTCCTTTGACTCCAACTTAGATGCCAGTGTGAAAGAACCAGCAGAGCAGTGTGAAGTAACTGTCGATAGTATTTCCTTGAACTCTGGTACTTCTATAAAAGTGATTGCTCTAATCACTTTCTAACTCTCTGTTCCCAGGCTTACTACTTCTGCTTGACTTAAAATGTACTTTCTGAAGGACAAACTTGTTTCGTACAGGTTGAAGCCCTTCAGTGACCACTCATGCCCTGGGTTCCTCTCTGACCTCCTCTCTCACTACACCAGTTGCTCAAGCTGTTGCCTTGACAACTGCTCTCTCAGCCTGGAAAGTCCATCTGCATGTCTGCCCTTGGCTAATACTGTTCTCACTTTCTCTGGATGACTTGGGCCCATGTCACCTCTGCTGGGAAGCTTTCTTATTTTCTTTAATTCCTCCTGCAAGTCTGAGCGGGGAGCCGTAACAGCTTGGACTTCGCTCGCTCTTTCTCATTGCACTGTCTTATAATCGCCTCCTGCCTGTCTGTCTCCATGACTCTGAAATCGTTGAGATTATATTTTAGTGACACTTTGACTCTGAGATTCTATCATGTGGTAGACATTGAATGAATTTCTGAACATTTTTTAATCCATTCATCCAGCAAGGGGCATCTAGGTTGGTTCCATAGTTTAGACATAAATTTTAAAATATTTCAAGAAAAACTGCATACTTGTAGTCACAGGGAAACATTATTTTTAGGCCAGACATGCTTAATGTTTTCATTTTTACTAATTAGATTCCTGTTTGCATGTGGCATAACAATTGGAGAAACTGACTTCTTAGTTAAAGTTTTGTGCATTAAAATCTCTATGGAAGTACCTATTGCTTTGGGGGAGAAAGTGCTAGTGTATGTTTGCTTAATTTTACCCTAACTTTCCTAACATAGCTTTAAAAGACTAAAAAATTGGCTAGAACTATGAAGGGTGATTCTAATGATATGTAATCATCTAAATAAAATATTCACCTTCACAGAGAGTTATGCTTTTTCTTGAAATGTTTTAAAATTTATGTGTAAACTGTGGAACCAACCCAAATGGATGAATGGATTAAAAAACTGTGGTGTATATATACAATGGAGTTCTACTCTGCTATTAGAAAGAATGATATCATGGCATTTGCAAAAGTGCGTGAAAATGGAGAAAATCATGCTGAGTGAAATATCCCCAAAACAGAGATTTAAGGGCCGAATATTTTCTCTGATATGTGGCAGCTAGAGTAAAACCTAACACAGGATGAAAGTTTAATTAGCTAAGTTTAATTAATAAACCCACCAAAGTTGAAATTTCACATAAGCTTGGGGAATCATAACTATGAAGGTTGGGGGAGAAGGGAAGGCAGCAGGGAGGGGAGGGAGCAAAAAGGGGAGTTATCAATACAGCTGGGAACACGACACCCATGAGAAGCCTAACTATACACAGGCAGACAGAGAAACTCGGAAATTTCAAAAATTAATATACATACATATGCTCAATTCTGTCTGTAGCATGGGGGTATTGTAGAGGAGACGTGAGATTGGAGAAAGGATGAAAGGGGGAGATCCTAGACTAGGATAGGCCTTAACTTACTTTGTCAATATACATGTATGCGTGATATGTAACAATGATTCCTTCCAATACGTAAGACTATGCTGAACAAATTAAAAAATATTGTATCTAAGTGGTATATAAAATGTAAAGATTGTACCTATTAATGTGTATCATATAATGCTTTGGTACATTGCTGAACGCTATATAACAAATTGGATTTAACATTATTTTCTCAAACATCATTCCTAGCCTTTTGAAATGAATAGGACACTATTGTTTTCTGTGGTCAGTCTACCCTACAATCAATGGCATACCAGAACTTCTCACTCCTATCTAACTCTTGGAGCCCATTGATCAATCTTTCCCTATCCTCATCTTAGCCTAAGTCTCCCCAGAGTCTGGTGACCACTATTCTAATCTCAACTTCTATGAGATCTACTTTTTCAGATTCCACACATCAGTGAGATTAAGTTGTACTTGTCTTTTTGTGCCTGACTTATTTCATTTACCTTGAACTGTTGTTGATGACCCAATTGGTTTAATGATCTTATGGCATAAATGAGGTCTAAGTTACAGTAGACAGAGTACCTTGACCCTAAAGAAATTCCTCTTGGACTTACTTATTTTTTTCTGAAAAGTAGCATACTCATACCAGTAATAATCACAAATAAAACAGCATGTGCTGCAGTCAGGAGAAGAGACAGAGTAGTTTTAAGAGGAGTACCAGAATGAAGTTTTTCATACAATTGCTAATTTTTAATTCACATTTTTTCAGTGAAAGTATTAACAATAAAGCAAGTGGATTAACTGTAGAACAAGATAAATTAAAACAGAGAACACAATGATCAAAAGAAAAGTGAAAAGGAAGGTAAAGATGAGAGAATATTATATAAGAATCCTCCTTGAAGTCCAGTAGCACAAGTTGTAGTCTTTTTCTTATACCAAGTATAAATTGGTTTTAAGTAGTTTTAAAAAAGCAGAAACCTACTTCTCCATTGTAAGCCATTATATCTCCTAACAACAGTAGAGGAGCCAACAGAGAATGATTAACTCTTCCCAAGCTTCATTTTATAAACCTTTCAAAGCTTTTTCTTGCTGAATGGAGAGTCCTGATCAGTTAAGCAAAATTATGATGTGTTGAATGGCAGCTTCCCAAGTCACTTTGGAAGGTCAGTGTTGTGTCGTTGGCAAGCCAGATTGGTGAGGAAGGAATGCAAGGTTTTAATGACAGTGCTTTTTACTGCCTGAATTCCACACAGTGTGAGGCTCCCCTTAACCCCACTTTTAGACTCTGCTTGGCTACCATCCTCAGAACCACTATGGCTGTTTGCACGGAGTCCAAAACTTGTTTGTCTCCTCCAAACCTCTCCTTTCCCTGTGTTTACCTTTGATAATGTGTGGTAAATGTAGCATAATGAAAGTACATATGCCTGTAAAATCTACTTCCTTTTTGCCCTTCAAATTTATGCTCAGGAGGATTTAGACATCATCTTCTTACTGGACCCACATATGTAACTGGCAGTGATTTCTTTTCTCGCTATTAGCAATTATTTAAAAAAATCCCATGCACCCAGAATGCAAAATTTGCATCGAATATCACCCCATTCTTAACTACTGTACAGGAAGTGAAGGCATAGTATAAATTGCTAAAATTAATCATAGTCCCTACACCTGGGGAAAAGTAGTTGAAACACTTGAGCCGTGGGACCAGATGGCACACTATGTTTATATAAGCTGTTTGCCTAGAAACTGAACCAGATTTGTAAACACTAAATCAACATTTGAGGGTTAGGTGCCAGCTGTGTTTCAGGATGCCATTAAGTGACTGGAGCTCATCAGCCAGCCTCAAATAAGAGGCATCCTTCAGCCTGGCCACTGGACCTACATTCCTCTGTTTCACAGCAGCCATGTGCTCCTTTCAGCCTTTTCCCTCCGTCTCAACAAGCCCAACACAGATTGTCACCATACTGCCATGATTTTTTCTCAAGAGTTTTATTCATTTAGTGCTAGCAATAACTAGCTAATGGGCCGACTGTTTATTTGCTTGGCATCCTTTCCTAAATGCTCATTGACCAGTGATTCACTTTGACTTGCATGTGGTTTTGGTTTAATTTGCCATTTTACTGTTGCCAGGGACCTTGGTGGTTTACACTTGCCATGCACCAATAAACTATTTTATAATTGGGGAGATCTGTTGTGCTCCTTGATGACACATGGCAGAGGGATCTTAAAAGCAAATTAATAATAAGAGCGGTTAAGTGAGTATTCTATCAAAGTATTTGTTTGGGGACAACTGAACTCCATATGTTAAATTTAATACCACCAATGAAACAATAAAAATATTGTTTCTGTGATTCCTAACTCATCAAACTAAACAATTCAGGACAAGTTAATATGGTTTTCAAGATTTTATGTTTGCTCCTATTGAACTTGAATTCCACCCAGATCTCATGTATATATTTCCTGTTCTAATAAATGGAAACTCTATGGATAAAACAGGATGCTAATGTTTACAGGACAGTTTTGTTTGAAGTAGAGAGACAGACTTAGTAACCTTAAATCTCCTTAGCACACTATAGTCTTTGAAAATGAAATTTCAAGTCAGAATTACTGGGTTTTTATTTGATGTTTAAGAAACTATTAGTTATACCAGCAAGTCACTTAACCCCTCATAATACATTTCTTCATCAAAAAATAGGGCAAAAATTCCAAGGATGAGAATTGATTAAAATAATGTATGCAAAAATGCATTTAACTATGGTGACTTAGGCAATAAATTATTTTTCACTCCTATCATAATGTAAATGCTTTAATATATAGCTTTTTAAAGAAATCATGCTAAGACATTAGCCAGATGAATATATTCTAGATTTGTATTTAGAAAGCTATGTTTATAATGTTAGTTCATTTTTCACTAATTAACAAATGCAGAGAGGTAAATGTTTTAACTTCGGGTGTCCAGAGTTAGTGAAGTTTTGATCAAAATGCCAGTTTTATGGGAGATAGTATGAGGAGAAGATTGGGGTGATGACTGATAATATAATTGCAAATTTGCATAAATGGTTAAATTGGTAGGACTATTAAAGATAATCTGGCAAGCAAATAAGAGGGCTTATTATAATATAAAATGTACTGTAAGACCTAAAATATTTGAAATAGTTTACAAGTGATATGAATTAATAGATATATCAAAATAAAACAACCTTCAACCGGCATATATGATCATGGAGTGTGCAGTTAACCAGTGTGGGAAAAGTAGTTATTAAACAAATGTTGCTAAAGCAACCAGCCATGTGAAAAAACAGCAGCACCCTTCATCCCCTAGCACACGAATTTTAGGTGGATTCAAGATGTATGTAAAGTGGGTCCAAACCAATAAAATTGGAAGAAAATACTGGGTATTAGATAATGTTGGTAAGGAAAATCAGTTTCTAAGCATAAAATTAATACAAATAAAGGAAAAATTCATTGACCATATATAAGTAAAAATTAATCTGATAAAAAATTTAAACCCAATTTCTTAGAAAATAATGCATTGGTAAACATTTGCAATTAGTAAGACAATCTTGCACAGCCTTAGTTTAGAAAGAACTGATTAATACCACTAGTAAAATCCAAGAGTATACCAAGAGAAACTGGACCTTGGAGCAAAATGAATGAGTCATGCAGGAAACTTACAAACCTACTTACAATTAGAATGTACATTTAAAAGGGCAATCAGATAATAAAAACTTCCTCCAGTTAACATATAATTTTAAATTTAATTTTAAAGTAATTTTTGCAGTTAATGCAGTTTAAAAACCTAAATTAAAAATATTACCCACTAACCTGTTCTTAACAGTTCAGTCCCAAAAGATAATGAATATTTTTATTTGTTATTAAAAATTTTCATTTATGTACTTTTATTAATTTTGAATCTTAACTTTAATGAGTACTTGGTGAGAAAAACAGGGTGACAGTGTAAATTGCTGATAGTCATTCTGGAAAGCATTTGGCTGGCCAAACTTTAATACTTTTAATTGTGGATCTGTTGATTTTCATTCCTCTATTTAGGAATCAATCTCAAAAAAATAATCAGAAACATGAATAAAGATTTCTGATTTAACTATTAATTACCTCTTATAATGGAGAAAAACTGGAAAAATGTTTTTTGAGAGAGAGGGGCAGTGAGAGAGAAAGAGAGAGAGAGAGAGAGAATAAATTTTATTTAGTTTTTCACGTGGCTTTCGTTGCTCCGACATTTAGCTGTGTACGTGGTGCTGGGTTTTGAAGCCATAACCTCGTGCATGACAGGCAAGTGCTGTTACCTGCTGAACCACTGCTCCAGCCCCCAAGCTCAAAAACTTTAATATATAAATAACCATTTGAAATGTGTTTCTTGCACTGCATGGTGAGGATACCACTGTCCTGTGATTTCTGAGGAATAGACTCCTGAGAGTTCATCGTCAGAGAAGATGGAAAGAGTGGTAGGCAAAAAGAGGAGGGGGAAGTAAAGGAGGGTGGAGGATTTATGTGACCCATCTCTGCTTCTCAGTTTGCTCATTTATTAATTTATTCTCTTCCTCAATATCCAGCTTCTTTTATTGCCTAGCAAAGGTCTAATCATTGGGGATATACTGGTAAGAAACTATCCTCATGTAGTTCAAATATAATATAAACGGAATCGCATGATTATAATTTACTTTTCTTTCTTTCTTTTTTTTTTTACAAAGATGTGATTCTTTGGAATATTGTGACTCAACATGAATATTTGCATCGCACTAAATAATTTCCATAACCAAACAACCCCTCATGGGGAAAAAAAATCCAAGGTACTCTGGAATTCCTACTAGAATTATAGCATATTCATTGCTAATTTTGAAAGAATTGATATTTCTGAAATATCTTTTCAGGACATCGTTTTTAATAACAGTAGCAATTAAATCAAGGACCTTGAGTATGCTAAACAAGTGTTATATCACTGAGCCACATCCTCACCCTTGTTAATTTTAATTTGACACAGGATCTCACTGAATTACCCAGGCTGGTCTCAAACTTTTGATCCTCCTGCTTCAGCCTCCTGAATAGGAGTGATTACAGGTGTACACCATTCCACTCAGCTCTCGGGTCAAATTTTAAACCCTAATTTGTAAAATATATTTTTATGCTTATATGTGATGTCTCTATACCATGAAATTCATTTCTTTTTTTTTAATTTTTTTTATTTTTGAGCAACCTTACAAGATTTTAACAAAACAATATAAAATGTGTATAAGATGTGTATATATTCTGGACATTGCAATTATCCTCAGGAGTGCCCCCTCAATTACCCTCCCTTATCCCTCCCTTCCCCTTCCCATTATAACTC
>PVKS010021131.1:0-35706 GCA_004027875.1 Aplodontia rufa | reverse complement strand
CAGATGAGGGGGAAACATTGTCAAAACAGTAGCAATCAATGTGTATAAACTTTGTTACCCAGGGGTAATGCCAATGCATAGATAAACTACTATGGGTTTCATCTGTTGCAGTTTCCCCCAGAAGAACTCATGTGTTAAATGGGTATCTAGTGTAGGAATAACATCGGCTTCTGGGATGGTTCCCCCATCTTCCCAATCACCACACTCCTATGAGTTCTTAATGTACCCTCCCCCTCCCCATCCCCTTCCAGACATCTCCTAGTTACCTAGGGAGCTTTCCCCCTGTTAGATTGCTAATGTTTTGATAATGTTTCCCCCTCAACTGTATTTCTATATTCTTCTAATAAAAAAAAGAAAAAAAATGGGTTTTCCTCATCCATTAGAGAAAATAGTTAATATTGTTTTATCACATAATGACAACTTTAACCAGCCATTCATCCCTCCAATTCTCAACAAAGGGACGAACTGGATCATATCTTTACTCAAGCCTTCACTCCACTGCCTTTGTTTTATTCTTCCCTACACAATATAGAAATAAGCAAGGAATAAAATTACATTTTTATAAAACCTTTAAAGATTAAACAAACTCTGTCTATATGCATCGTACTTCCAACTTCATCAACAGAAAGTAGAGTTGAATATTTGCTCTTGTAAACCCACCTGTTCTCACAAGCTCGCACCAGTTTTCACCCCTCCACACCACAGCAAGTTTATCTCCAGGGTTCTAGCAGCACTGCCCACACTCTCCACTTCTATACCTCACCTTCTTCCTTGAGTCTATGGTTAAGAAACTCACACAGGGGCTGGAGCAGTGGCTCAGTTGTTATGGTGCTTTCCCGGCACACACAAGTACATGAGTTCAAACCCCAGCACCACACACCACACATCACACAAGAAAGTCTTGGAGCAAAAAAGCCATATGAAAAACTAAATAAAATTTGTTTCTCTCTTTCTCTTTATCCCTCTCTCTCTCACTGTCCTTCACTACATCTGAATGTAGTGGTCCACACACTGTTAGTTTTTTGACCCCATTATTCAAGGAAATATGATAGATATAAATGTATGAATCTGATCTTTGGAAATAGTTATTTTAAATGTCTATGACCAATTCCTTAAAAGTGGTTTGTTAACTACTCATAATTCTACCTAACTTGTTCCTGGAGCACAAAATAATCATTTGCTTGCTAGTCAACAACAGATGTCTACATATGACATTATCTCAAGACAAGTAAATTAATAATTATTGCAGATCAACTCCACATCAAGTCCTCTGTGGTTTCACAAATTATAAATGAACAAGATACAGCCCTAATGTCAAAGAATTCAGTTTAGGAGGAACTCAATGATGTAAATAAAAAATTTATTATACAGTCTTGGTGAATGACACAATAGAAGCCTGTACATGGTACAGAAAAAACATAAAAGTAGTTTTGTTTGTTTGCTTGTTTATTGGAGGCTTACTGCAAGTCCATCTGCTAAAAAATATGCATATTCTTCTATAAACCTGACATGCTACTGAGCAATATTGACAATAAATTATCATCTATGATAATGAGTTGTTTCCCAAAAGCTTGCATACAATTTGGTGTAACTCAGAAAAGACTGATTCCTTAGTACCTATTATACTAACATGGATTAATTTGTTATAGTTTTAAAAAAAAAGGCACAGGGCTGGAGCAGTGGCTTGGCAGTTATGGCACTTGCCCTGAATATGCAAGTTCAAACCCTAGCACCCACGTACACAACTGTCAGAGCAATAAAAGCTATGTGAAAAACTCAATAAAAATTGATTCTCTCACCCTCTTTCACTGTCCTTTTCTCTCTCAAAAAAAAAAGTGGACAAGAAATATGTGTGCTATGGTGAGAAGATAATTTAAAGGTTAACTCCTGGGCACAGCCCATCAAAGACTAGCTCAAATGGGACATAAAATGGACCAGCATTGTGAGGGCATGAGCTAAGAGTGACTAGGGCTTGTCCGAACCAGACTTCTTAAAAACAAGGTTATTACTCACTATTTCTCCTGAAATTAAATCACTTATTAATCAATCAATAGGTATTAGGCACAGTTCTCCACCTTGTGCTTTTACAGTCTTTACAGTCAAATCAAGACCACTTCCCTCCTCTTTGATAAGACTGATTTAGGATTTCCTTGTGTCCTGTTCCCAGGAAGACATCAAGCAAATATAGAGAAAAATTTGAAAACTCAGGTTTCTTATGCCAACACTTTAGAAATTACCTGCTTGTTGGCTGATTTTCCTCCTGCCCCTCCCATATGGGGTTGCTTTAGATTGCCATTGTATCTTTATGTCCTCTCTGTTCTCTTTAGACAGTCACAATTTCTCTTCTCCTTACAAGACAGCTGGAGTGAGCCACCCCACCGAATCTTTCTTAAATCATCTTCATGAATTTTCTTTCTATCCCTGCCTTAAGCAGATGAGGAAAAATTGAAAGTCTCTAAGCTTTTAAAAGAATAAAGTTCAAGAGAGGCCAAATAATGACTCAGTATCACTAACTATCAACAAAATTTGAGGCCACAATTGGGCTCCAGATTTGTCTTCAGTTCTCCTAATCCTTAGTTCACCAAGATCAGTGAAAGAATGCTTTTCAATTTCACATCACATTTGGTTAGTCCCTTTGATCACTGCAAATCCACTGTTACTAAATCTACCGCTTTTCTTACAATTGATAAAAAAAAATGTACACGAGTTCTTATTTTTGTTTATTACTAATGAAGATACCACACTGATATACATAAGAAAAGACACTTTTATATACATAAATAAAATTTTTGCTTCTAATTACCTAATATTAAGACCAAAAATTTTTAAGAAAATAACATAGTAACACAAATTTATTTGATTCCATTTAGGATAAAATGTCATTATAAAGAAAATGAAAAAGAAAAGTTCTTCATTACTCATATGCCATATTGAACACGTTATGGTATGTACACTATTACACAAGAATTACAGTCTTGATGTATAATAAATCTATATCCTTTGATACCATGATTATTTTTTTACTATATATGCCCTTAATCACTAAAGAAGAAAGATAAGACAGACAGAAAAGGGGTAAAAAGCAGGAAAAGGAATCGTTTAATCTCAGCTGCAGTTATAGCTGTGTGGTTGAGAAGAGGATTTTAACCTATCTTAAGGGAAGTGGTTTAACCTTTGTCTTATTAAACTCCTAAGAGTAGTGGAAGGTATTATAAAACTCATGAGTCAAGGAAATTTCTAGGCAAAATTTTTACATCATCAATTACATTATGGTACCCACACTCTTTTACCTTCCTACCTCCAACCAGAAATGTTTTGTAAAACATAATGCAACAAACTTGAAGATTGTGACCTTCACCTCATTCTTCTGCATTTATCACACATTTGGGTCCAGAATGAGCTAGGATCCTGACTCACTGCAGCTGGATTGTAAATGAAGAAGGTCAGCCACCCATTTCTACTGGGAATTGTTAGAAACATTTTAGGGGGGAAAAAAAACTGACCCATATTTTTCTCGGCTAAAACATCTCAATTTAATAAAGATAAGTTATTCTCCTAAATCAGCTGTTTCTGTATGAAATAAATCTGTTGTTTTCTCTTTCCATTGCAAAATGGAAATTCACTTCTGGGACTGAGAGATGTCAAGGTACCCATTGATGAAAACATCAAAGGTACCAGCTGCCTAAAAATCACAAAATGGAAGGAAAACTTATAAAACAAGCACACTAATGAATAACTAGCTCAGGTATAATATTTAAGTCAATATATTTTTAGAGTCTACTAAGAATTTTTGTGTAGTTTCCATCATTTTGTCAGAGGTAATGTTAAGTCAGGTTTTTTAACTACGTTACAATTCACTACGCGGCCAGAAAAAAAGCAAATACAAAAAGCAGGATGCGGAAAGCCAACCTAGAGTGACTAAGTACTACAGAAGAAAAAACAAAAGTGGGAATAAAATCAGGTAAAACCTGCACTTGTTTTATTATATAAATATGACATTAGGCCACATAAATATGAACAAATAATACCCTTAAGCCATTGCAGTGGCGAAAATGGAGTCTGTTTATCAAATAAATTTTCATTCACCCAGAACCCATCAAAAAAGAATCATGTAATTCAGCCATACAGGCTACATCTCTAGGACTAAACAGTACCTTATGAATCTGGAAAAAAATTAAGTTGGAGTTATTTAATTTGCATTTTTAGTATTTACTGAATTGTATTGTCTTCAAATAAGGTGATAGTCATGGCAATATTCAGAACAATTCAAACCTCAATCATACAGCCTAAATGAGAGTGTGGCCTAAGACTTTTAAATGACTACATACCATTATATTGCCTTGGGGAAAGCTCTTTGAAAAAGCAGCTCTGGGGGCTGGAGTGGTGGCTCAGTAGTTATAGTGCTTGCCTGGCATGTGCAAGGACCCAGGTTCAAACCTCAGCACCACAAACACAACCAAGTGTCAGAAAAAGAAGACCCAGATGAAAAAATAAAGTTGACTCACTCTCTCTCTCTCTCTTAAAGGAAAAAAAAAAGCAGCAGCTGGGCATTCATACAGCAGTGGATCATCCCTGGGGTAACTGCATTTTTCAGTCTTTTCCACTGTGATTCAGCTACAGAAAGGGTAGAATAAAAGTCTTTATTCCTAAATTGAGGCCTTCTGTTTTTTTCCCAGATTTACTCTTCCATTCACTGGTGTTGAACAGACATTAACGTAGAGCTAAGTAATTTTCTCCTTTATGACAAGGTCATGCAAAAGGAAATCAGAGCCAGTGATGTATGTCCAAATACCCAAATTTCCACTTTGCTGCTTGGCTTATGGAAAACAAGGATCCTACTCTGGCTTAGTTTGTGCTTCTCCTAAGTGTTTCACCTGGTGACCTGCTCTAGACAACCTTTATGTCGATCTAGAATTCAAGTGGGTGGCAAGCACTCAAAGTGTTGCCTTGTAAGGGTTAATAAGTGACTAAAATAAAGTTGTTGCTTCATCTAATTCCATCTAACACAAATAAGTTTGGGGAAAATCTTTAAAATTTTAAGCAGAAAATTTTACAAATAAAATCAAACATTTAGTAGTGACAAATATCTTTATAATACTTAGAATATTTTTAAATAATTATCAATTACTTTTAAAATTAGTATAGAAGAAAATGTCCTATTAGGAGCTTGTACCTTTGTTAAACTACTTGAGGATCCATTGTGTGAGTAGGGAACAAAAAGGAAGATGGAGATAAGAAGCTACCTACACACACACAGAGACACACATACACACACACACATGCCAGAAGATGATGGAAGGGACATGTTACTTATATGTACTTTGCAAAATACTTGGATGTCTGTAAGGTTTTCATTAGGTTAACAATGCATGTACCCAGCCCAGATAGTTAGCATGTGCTGACCTTGTAATGAGTGAAATCGGCAGTCATCAAGTTGAGAAAAGTAAGTGAACCACGCATTCTATCTTATGATCATTCTATCCCTGGTTAATTACACCTGGTCAGGAAATAAATCAAAAGGTTTAAGATTGTTTTGGCAAACATGAAGGTGTCCAACACAACATATTTGAATTAATAATTTCCTATTGTCTATGCAACTTAATATTAATAATGATGATTATTTGGCTTTCTCCTTGCCCCCTCTCAAAGCTTACCCATACAGGAAAAAAAAGAAAGAAAGAAAGAAAGAAAGAAAGAACGAACTAGGAAAGATGAGAAAAACTTCTGGATTTGGTCAAAATTTATATAAGTTATGGACTTTTCCAACTTATACAATTTTAAGAATATTTTAATTGCAATGAAAGTCTAATCCTGTTTTGCGTAAGTAGGGACTTAGACAGAGGTATTATACAAAAGAGAAGCATCAAAAATGAGCTAATCTAACATGAGGCAGTGATGTGCTATTTTCAAATTAATATGCAAGCAACTACCAAAGAACCAGGGTTTGCCCAAGACATTTTTGATTTCAAAAGCAGTCAGGGAACCTGTCAGTACTGACTGAATCCACCAATCAATCAGCAAAATGTGTTCTCAGTGCTGTGGCCTTGATCCAACGCCCCCTCCCTGCCCACATGATTAATTTCATCTATCTACTAATAGGAACTATCTAAACATTATATGTACTATTCCTGAAACCTTAAAAAATAGGATACTGACATAATTAACATAGCAATACTGCAGTCTTGATAAATATGCCAAGGAAACTCAAAACTCTGCAGCAAAAGGTTACTCTTTTGTCCAGCAGTTCGTTCAAAAACAAACAAAATGAATGTCTGATTTTACATTAAAATTACTTCACAGATTTCCCATTCCACCTGAAATAACAAACATGCTACAAAACATTGACTTACTAAGCTTGAGTTCTTATAATAGTCTCACCTTATTTTCCTAGTAGGAAACCTGAGGCACAGTTCTTAGGAGATGCCCTCAAAGATTCAGAAGCAGATAGCAATTGCAGCCCTAACTCCCAGATCTGCCCCCCGCCCACCAGAATACTTTCTGCAATGTTTGTAGCTTTGAATTTCTTGAAACACAGTTTTTGGTCTTTATAGAAATAAAAATCGTCACATCTCTTAACTACATTCTGAAATTTTAAACTAGGGGGGAAAAGTATGTCTCACAGTTACTAATTGTTTTAACAGAGAATTCTTCTTCCAACAGTGTCCTAAATCCAGGTTAATTATATGACATAGGTAACAAGTGATCCCCATCTTCTCCAGGCTCCAATCAGTGTCAAAACAGGAGTTTGGGTTAAAGCTCTTCCCTGTCATGAAAAAACCAAAGAGAAATTCACTGGAAAAGCAAGAATGTACTGACGCACATTTTTGTTGTATATATCACCAAGCTACGTTCCTAAAATCACCAATGCGTTCTATTTTCCTTCTTTGGAGGACTTTTTTGTATTTGACTAAATTTTTTTAAAAAAATGCTTTTATAGATTCCTAAATTCAGCCTATTCACATTTTCTTAGGCTGCTTGGTGCATAAGAACATGGACATGCAGTAGGAACTGAAAATGTGGTATCGATTGTGGGCCTCCATTTTTTCAATACCATCTTCCCTCTGTGAATATTCTCCGAAAGGTTATAGAATCTCTATGGAAATTCTTTTGCTTCACAAGATCTTCTTGTTTAAATTTTTATTTTGTGGATTTTTTTGTATATTTCAATGTGAAGCAATCCATCAGAAGAAACAAGCCTGTCATCATCTGCTTATCCCTAATTAGGACAAATCCTTTCTTCAGATGTCTTGGCCAAGAGCTTATATATTTTTAATGCAGGGAGCGCATTTGCACAGATGGTTCTGAAGGACTTACAACAGGTTTTTGGAAAGACAAAAACATCATTGATGTTCTTTCTGTTAGATACTGCTGAAATGGATCCTTGGGCCATTTACTGGTTAGAGATACAGAGATGAGCTGAATGTCCTGATTTTAAAAGGCAACTGCCAGTATCATTGCTCTGACAGTTTTCAGCAAGGATTGGCAGCACCTCCTGGGAGTCAGGCCAGATGTACAGAGATTTTTAGAGGCGCTTCCACCAAGCATATGGAATTTAAAAAGCAAATTACTCACTTTCATTAAGTGGAAATTTGTTGGTTCCATAAGAGAGTGCTCATGAGTCAAGGGACTGCCTATTGGAGGATGTGGAACAAAGGTGCAGAGGCTCTGCTCAAGGCCATGACCATTATCTAACCCTTCCACAAACACACATGAATTGCTCTGGGAAGATGCTTGACTAGGACCCATCCATGAGCAAGCACTTTTGAGAGGGCAGTAGTAGGACCAAATATCAACACCAAATTAAAATCTCACCCACCACCCTCAACTAATACATACAGTAGTCTCTTTTCAAGAAAGGTTATTATTGTAACCCAAGTTTTGTTGTGAATCCTGGAGAACAAAGAAAAAACTCACAGGCACTTGCTCAAAATTCATACTGAGTAAAGTAAATGGAAAGAGAGTGAGTGAAGCTACAATAAACTTGATAGAAGTAGGAGGTATATTTTTTTTGGTTACTGGGGATTGAACCCAGACACAGACACTTAAACCCTGAGTCATATCCCCAGTCTTTTGTAGTTTATTTATTTTTTTATTGATTGATTGATTGATTGAAACAGGGTCTTGCTAAATTGCTTAGGGCCTCCCTAAGTTGCTGAGGCCAGCTTTGAACACTCAAAACTCCTGCCTCAGCATCTTGAGTCACTGGGATTGCAGGCATGCACCACCATGCCCGACAGGAGGTACATTTTAATGAGATGTAATTCAAAGCATACTGAAAAGTATATATAGAGAAGGAAATGGAAGAATCTGTTGAAATACATGCTCATTTGTGGCTACTCAAAGGCCTTTCATAGAAACTATGAAAACAATGGATTGCTGGTAAAATCTATGCTGATAAGAAACTATGACATAGCCCAGGAATCTCTAAGCCAAAACACAAAGAATCTTAGTTTGAATTCTTCTCTGACGCTTGCTATCATTACCACCTTAAGTAAATTTCTTCATCTCTCCAAGACATTCTTTCCTCAAAAAAGAAACATCCAACTTATATACTCAGTATAAGAAATAAATGATACAATCCATACTGATATGCATAAAGAGCTCAATAAGCCAGGCATGGTGGTGCATGTCTGTAATCCCAGCGGCTTGGGAGGCTGAGGCAGAAGGATCACAAGTTCAAAGCTAGCCTGAGCAACTTAGCAAGGCCCTAAACAACTTAACAAGACTCTGTCTCAAAAAAACTAAAAAGGGATAGGGATGTGGCTCAGTTAAGCATCCCTGGGTTCAATCCCTGGTAAGAAAGAAAAAAGAAAAGAAAATAAAGGAAAGGAAAGGGAAAAAGAAAAGGAAAGGAAAGAAAGAAAGAAAGCAAGCAAGCTCAATAAATGAAGGTTATCACCAAGACCTTTGTCACATAAACAGGAATTTCATGCTTGTGCTGGTTACACTACTCTAAACCAGCTATTAAGACAATGGGTCAGGGCTGTGGTAAAAGCTTACATTTGATGCTCCCTCACAAAAGCTGCAAACTCAGGATCATTGGCATACAGTTCCAAAATTCTCATTCTCTCCTGAATTTCCTTAAACAAATTAAAAAAAAAAAACAGGTCACATAATGCATTAGGAAAACCTCATCAGCCTTTTCAAAGATTTCATTATTATAAGGAATTGTGAGATTCTGGGCTACCCAAAGGAGAGCTTTATAAAGCATTTGCAAAATGGAAGGTTCTACATGTACTGCTAGATATTACGTGGACAACTCTAAACTCAACATGTATTTCTAAGAAAGGAAAAGGGAAGGAAAAAGTATTTACTAATAATGGAAAGGAATCACTTGGTGAGGAATAAGATGCAGCTTAAAGTTAAATGCATTCTGCTACCATGTTGGCTGGGAGTATCATAAGCTAAGAATGAATTGAGAAATAGTTTTCTTCCTCTCTTGAAGCCCATGCACATGTATGCACACACACGTGCATCAGCAGCAGTAGCAGCAGCAGCTGCACTGCCTCAGAAATGCAAAAGTTCCCTACCTCTTTGGAAAGGTCAGTGCTCTCATACATCTGTCTAATTTCTTCTCTGCTCAAACCACCAATCACTGCTTCACTAGCAGAGCTGCAGAAGGGATGCTGAGGATAAGGTTCCTCATAATGCTCACAGCCAGCCATGTGGCTTTCATACACAGGGTTGTACTTCACAGCATTCTCAATGGATGAGAGGCTGTCAGGCTGTCTGTTGGAAAAGAAAGTTATCATAGATTCCACTTCTTCTTTGGATGCCTACCTATTTGGAAGACTATTTGGGATAAAATTTCATTTGGGGAAGAAAAAGAAAGGCAATGGACACAAATGGGGGGAGATTGGATTAACTGTGAAATCTCCATATCAGACTCAAAAATTATGTGCTAAGTGTCATTGTTATTATCTCCTCAACTAAATGATAAATGTCCCATGGCATTCATCTTATTTTCCTACAGCACCTGAGACTGAGTAAATATTGGTTGGAAACTGTCTGCCAGTGGATAGTATTCAATTAAACAAACACAGCTCTGTCAAATAAATATATAATCACAGAGAGAATCTGACAAAAATACAAATATTGGGTGATGGGAGGATCTGGGACTCAATCAAATTCAATTCAGGTCCACAAATATTTATTGAGCATCGATTTCATACCTAGGACTGTTCTAGATGCTGATAATACAAAAAAATTGTTGGAATCTTGCTGTAAATAAGATTATAGTCTGGTGAAAAGTCCAAGTCAATAAGAAGCTTAAAAACAATGATGAAGAAATATCCTTGGTGCTCTAGGGACCCAAAAGGGTTCCCTCCTTAATCAAGGCAGGGGGAGGGAAGGCAGATGCCTTTAAGTAACTTTTGCAGACTCCAGAAGCACACAGTCAATTACAACCAGGGATTATGACCACAAAAGAACCCAAAGGGTCCTTGGATCTCTAGTCCAGCATGTGGGTCAGGCTTTATTTCCCCAATTAATGATACCGTATTTAATTAAACAGAGAACTAGATTTTATTTCTTATCACATGCTTACCCAGATTTATAATCTGACTAACCACCCCGTGGTATGAGATGAAGAGGAACAAACCGTAACAGATCTGGCCCTCAAGTGAGACTCACCGCTTCCATCTCATTGCCACCAATCCCGCTCCACATCATCCCCACCATGAGATAGGCGTTCTGGCCACACTAAAGGTATCATTCCTCCAGGAGGCTCCAGCATGCCTTCTGGACTTGGCTTATGCTCACTCAATTGGCTGCAAAGTCCCACTGGATCCCAGCAGATGTCCACTCTTCTGTCCCCATAAATACCACAACTATCTTTAAAACTCTCTCCCCCAGGCAAAACTTAGTTCATTCCTCATCTAGGCTGTTTAGCATCTCATTAATAGTGCTACTTTGTTTTCAAAGTAACACCCCTTTGAGGACAGGGACCATCCTTTTAATCAACTTTACAGTTCTCTGTCCAATATTTGGCACATTTATTTAGTAAATGCTAAGTGAATAAGAGAACATTTCATTCCATCAAGAGCTCTCTTCCTTATTTACCTGAAGGGCCTCTCTTCTTCTCTCCTGAAGTGCTGAGCTTGAAGACTCCTGACAAGGAAAAACATAACGACTGAAGAGACGAGGAGAACTCCAACCACAGAGGCTATGGTGATGCCAATGACCAAGGGTTCAGACACAAACTCTTCACAGTGCTCGCCTCGGTACCACCAGTTCTCACCCACCCGGCATCTGTAATGAATAGTCACCAAATCCAAACTCTGGATCATTCCGTTCAAAGTGACAACAAACAGCAGAACCTTCAGTGAGTCTGGGGAAAGGTACAGATATAAATGCCAACCATGTGAAGCTTTACTGAAGAGTTCAATATATGGCCACAAATGTAGCTCAGGGGCAGAACACCTGCCTAAAACATGTGAAGCACCTAAGTTTGATCCCCAGCACAGAAAACAAAAACAAAAACTGGATATCCAGGTTAAATAAGTGTATGATTTAAGGTTGTACATAATGCCTGGAACAGATCTAGAAGTTCCTCAATGACTATCTGCAAATGACTGAATAAAACCTTAAGTAGACTTAAAGAAGTTATTCTATTCAAACTCCTTATATATGGAGTTTAAATACAAGAGCTGGTCCAAGAAGGAAAGTGACTGGCATTAGGTCACACGGTTAGTCAGCAACAGAGCTGGCTCTTAAATCCAGTCCTCCATATTCCTCACATCTTTTCACTACATAAAGACAGCCTTCAAACCCTGAGACCACAGACCTGTCTGCAAATGTCCTCAATCTCCCAAGCAGCAAGGAAATCATTGTTTTGCAAAATAATATTAATTTCTCTGGACAAACTACTGTTCCTTTTGGTTTTCCACCTACATTTTATATTTCTTTACATAAAAGGGTCTGGATCGTTTCCACCTATTTTCTTGGATTTTGGTATCTATGTCAACATTTGCCCATTTTGACATCCACAAATTGTCCTCTTATTTATGTTTCTCCTGCTTATTTTCAGCATTCTTTCCTCTTACAGACATGTAGTTTGGTTGGAAAGCTAATTTGTTTAGCCTTGTTGACGGGCAGTGGGAAGGGAAGATTGCCAGGCTAGCTGATCTGTACATCTGCAACATTCTCGTTGGCTCTATCTTTTAAAAATGCATCTCAGATCATCACTTCAAAAACTCCAAATACTGGGCTGGACAAGTGGCTCAGTGGTTACGGTGCTTGCCTCGTGTGAGTTCAAACCCTAGCACCACGTACACAACAAAGAGTAGGAGCAACAGAAGCCACACGAATAACTAAATAAAATTGACTCTCTCTCTCTCTCTCACTGTCCCTCTCTCTTTAAGAAAAAAAAATAGAACCTGTTTAAACAAAAAAACTTCAAATACTGCTTGTTTCACTTTACATTTGAATACTCAGGAGTCTACAAGGAGTTCAAAGTCATTAAAAATGTAATCCAAGCAGAGCAATAAAACACCTGTGTTTTCTCCTGCAGGTTTGAAGTGTTAAATCTTACATTTAAATCTCATTTATGTGCCAGGAGTGTAGCTCAGTGGTTCAGGGACTAGTATGTGTGAAGGCCAGGGCTCAATTCCCAACACCACAAAAAAATAAAGTAAAAAAATAATAATAATAATCTTCATTTTAACACTGGTGGCCTTATTATCATCACTAAAAAACCTACCACAATTACTCTAAGTACTCCCAGTAGGACATAATTAGACAAATTTTTTAAAGCTCTATAGCAGCATAAATAACCAACTGAACTGGGTATATAATTCAGGGCTATTAAATGACCCAGTCTTCACATGACCTAATCTTCACATGAGAAATAGATAATATCCATCTACTGTCTGTATATAATTTCTGCAATTAATATCATGATATACTAAAATTACGCACATCTATCCACTTTTTTCAGAAGTATCTAGAACTTTAAGCCAAAATTGCTAATTACAACATACCTACAAATGGCTCCATGCCCAGGCACAATGTCACATTTCCCATCATTCAAGCAGAAGTCAGGCTGTAGGTCACAGAGACTCTGACAAGGCAGTTCATCCACACTCAGGTACCCAGAGTAGCATTTGCACTTTGCTTCTCCACTCCAGGGGTCAACCAGACACTCAGAAAATTCATTGCAGGCCTGAAACTTGCAAGGATTAGCTTCATCTCCTAAAACATCAAACAAATCAGAGAATGATACAAGGAAAGGCAAACATAGGACTAGAGTATAGGAAGTCCCTCATTAAAGCTCCTCCCTCAAATAATATCCTGAAACATCACAGTATACCATCACCTGACCAATACCACGAAAAAGTTCTGATACATCTTAGATTGAGAAGTTTGCATCAGATTTCTCCAAAATTCAGAGCCAAATAATAAAACTCTATGATCTGGGCAAGTCCTTTACATGTTTTATCTAGAGAATATAAAGAAGTTTTCAAATCAATGTCATGTAACTGTTAATCTAAATTAAACACAGTTTTCATATATCATTCATTTTCATCACATCTATTCTGCTATAATTCACCTCCATACTTTACTATGTGCCTGTCCCACACTCAGATCACAGAGCTAGAAGAGAGCGCCCAGAGAAGAACTAGAAGGAGCCCAAGGGGTGAGTACAGCCACATAAGAGCAATCTTAGGGATAGTCTAGATTTGCGGAAGTCAATATTAGAAAAATAAATCATCCCTACACCTCCTGAGGCCATTCTCAACAATATTTTGGCTTTAGTAACTACATTTTTCATTGATGGGGTAAGAGAAAATATAAAAATATTAGTTAGGACAATAGACAGTTAAAACTTATATAAGACATTAACCATGATGGCCTTCCACCCTATCATGGCTCCATCATATGCTCTGTGAACAGCAAATGGGCAAGTTGACACAGATACTGAAAATGGAGGAAAAAGATAGAAATAATCATAGACTCATCCACATGAAAAAGTGTAAAGTTTACCTACAAAGCAAAGAGGGACAAAAAAGAAAAAGAACATAGTCCCTTAGTTTTCAAGGGACAGTTTTCAGCTGTTTTGAAGAGCAAAAGTTTCTTGCTTCTCTGAAGATTAAGGATAATTTTGTACCAGTTTGTGCCCTTGAGTTTAGATGAAGATCTCTGAAACTGGTCTCCAAAGGCCCCAGATGTATTAGGTTAAAAGTTTATGTCCATCCAGAATTTCAAAATGGGACTTTATATAGAAATAGAGTCTTTGCAGATATAATCAAGTTAAGAAGTCATACTGGATTGAGAGGATCCCTGATCTAATGACCAAGATGTTATTATAAGAAATCTGGACACAAAGACACAAACAAATTGGGAAGAACACTATATATAGACAGAGATTTGAGTACCAAAGAATGCTAAAGATTGCCAGAAAATACCAGAGCTAGAAAAAAAGCAAAGAAGGATTCTTCCCTAGAACTGCTAGAGGGAGCTTGGCTCTGTCAATGCTTCGATTCTGGACTTCTAGCCTGAAGAATAGTGAAAGGATAAATTTCTGTTGTGATAAGCCACCCATTTTGTGGTACCTTGCTAAAGTAGCCTTAGAAAAACAATATAAGGGACACTGCCAAGAAGCTCCTATAACAAGGAGAGCATACAAATGTGCTGACCTTTGCTGACAAGGGAATGGCACAGCAGGAATCCACTATTTCCTAAATCTTCACATCCTTGTCCTGGTAATCATTGTGTAACTTTGTAAACAGAAAATAATCTAATTGTGAGATAGCAGCAAGGAATGGATATGTATATATTGGGTGGGGAAGATGGTATTTCATAGGTCCCCTTTGTTGATGAAAACAAAATTTTCTGAGACACTGTTCGTGGAGTGGGAGAAGTTAGGCAAGAGATAAAATGGTTGTTTTGTTTTGGTGTAGTGGGGATTGAAACCAATAGTGCTTTACCACTGAGTATACCCCTGTTCTTTTAATTGTTTTCTTTTGAGGTAAGGGCTCACTAAATTGCCCAGGATAGCTTCAAACTTGTGATTGTCCTGCCTCAGCCTCCCATGTTGCTAGGATTATAAGCATGCACCACTGGACCCAATAAGAAGTCAATTCTATAGTAGCCAATCATGACATAAAAATGATACTTTTTTTTTTAAAAAAGAGAGAGGGACAGTGAGAGAGAGAAAGAGAGAATAAACTTTATTTAGTTTTTCATGTGACCTTTGTTGTTCCAACATTCTGTTGCATACGTGGTGCTGGGATTTAAACTGGGATATTCACGCATGCCAGGCAAGCGCCATAACCCCTGAGCCACCGTGGTTAATTTATGATAATGATAATTTAATCTGAGTACCTTTAACCAGAAGTACACATGTAGTAGGAAAACTCTATTTGAAAATTTGAAAATTTTGTGGCCACTCTGTTGGTATAAGAGGGTAAAGGAAAACAATCTATATTTTTTATAGATTAGGAGAAAGATATGGATAAAGGGAAAAGATAAATGCTATTTCCTTTTGCTTCTAGAGATCAAGCCTAACATTTTAATCATGTAAGTAAAAGACTAGGGTTTAAAAGTCCTCTTTCAGTCCTGTGTGCCAGCTAAAGATGGATGTGGAGAATAGCTTGCCCCTATGGAAAAGTACCTTAATGTACAGAGAAACAAGGCAGACCTGGAGGTATGTTTGGACTGGGAGACGGGAATCTAAATTGTAGAATGAATTACATACACTCTGTCATTCCAGGAGCAGCCAATGGAAAGGACTGATGGGCCAAGGAAAATGAGAGTGGAGGAAATGTGAAGAAGTTCTGGAAAACGTGCTTCATGACCAGAGCAACCTGGGTGCTGGTAGGTCCTGAGGGGAAAATGAACCAGTAGGAGGTGCCCTTGAGAGGCATTTTAGTATGGTTATTCCTAATGGTGATATTTTTAACTATCTTTTGTGCTTCAAAAAAGCCTTCTCCATTACCTTCACATCACCAGCAAATATCTGATAGAATCAATACCTTGCATTTGAGGTTCTTCAGAGAAATTTAAAACTGGACTAAGAACTGTATAAAGAATAGGTACAGAGTTAAGACATATGTAAGATTAAATGAAGTGATTGTAAGAGATAGTTAAGTTCTCTAACAATGCCTAGAGGTATTGATGGGTGGGGAGCATTGCATGTTTTATACATGGAAGAAACCAGTGCCTGTTCACTTGACTATTAAAGGAAGAGGTGATACTATAAACCTAGATGACTTGCATGCAGCTTTACAGGTAAGTTACAGAAAAAATCGAAGAAAATGCACTTCTTTGTTATAATTTTCTTTTAAAAGAAGTGGATTGGAGGCCTAGAGCAGTGGCTCAGTGGTTGGAGCACCTGACTGGCAAGCACAAGGACCCAGGTTTAAACCCCAGCACCACATATGTCAGAGAAACAAAGGCCTGATGAAAAAATAAAATAAAACTGATTCTCTCTTTCTTTCTCCCTCTCCCTCTCTCTCTCCCTCTCTCTCTTTAAAAAAAAAAAAAAAGTAGATTAGGGGCTGGTGACATTGCTCAATGGTATAGTGCTTGCCTAGCATGTGTAAGGCACTGGGTTTGATTCCCAGAAACACCAAAAAGGCGGAAAGGCATTGACTTTTGCACAAATTTTATAAGTCAATTGCTTGCATTTGTAAAGCTAGTCAAATGTTTTTAGATATGCTAGTTGTTTAATCTTTACATTAGCCTCATCAAATGCACAGTTCAAGTAATATTATCCCAATATAATACATGAGGGACTAAAGCTCAGAGATAAAAGACCCCATCTAAAGACACACAAATGATTAAAGGCAAGCAGAAGCAAGAAACCTAGATTTCCAAGTTATAATTAATTGCTTCTTCCACTATACCATATGGCAAAGAATGTACATGCAGTCTTACAGAACTCAACAGCAAGAGATTTGGATATTGGGGATTAGCTAAATTATTTTCCTCACTTTCAGTGAATAATGGTCCTTCAAAGATTTCAAAGGAAAGAATGTTTGCTTCTTACTCAGTTAAATAACAGGGCTGACCTTCAAACCAGTTTGAAAATAAAGCCACTGAAGAAATATGAACCTAGACATTCCACCTCACTCACTCCTACTTTAAACCACTGTTTACTGCTATATAGAAGGGAAAAAAGAATACAATTTCAGTCTCCAACAGTATTCTCTGCATCTAAGTCTTCCAAATCAAAATAATATTTCATTTCATTTAGTCATAGTATTTTTGAATACCTTCTATATTCAAAGCACTATGCAAAAATCTACCTAGAAAGTGGTTAATACTCAGTCCTTGTGAAAAGCTGAAGGGGGGCGGGGGACAGCCTTTAACCAACTATACACATAAATTAACATTACAAATGGTGCTAAGCTCCACTGGGGAAAAGAACCAATCAAGATTACTTCGGTAGATTATCAAAAGTCTTGAGGAAGCAACATTTAAACTGAAGCATTGAGGATGAGCAGGAGTTAGCCGAGACAGGAAAGAGTTTCAGGCAAAGGGGATAGTATGTGAAAAGGTTTAAGGTCACAAAACGTTTTTGGCATCTAAGAAACCCCAAAGAAGCTAGTTTGAATGGAATATGGAGAGCAAAGAGGTTAGTTTTATTGGGTGATATTGGAGAAGAAGTTAGGTCTTGTGGCTACTGAACCAGGCAGCAATTGAAATATTGCAAATAATTGAAATATTTGCAAAGTGAAATAATGTGATTGACATTTTAGAGATCCATGGCTGCTGCCTGGAGAATAGATAGAAGGGAAACCAAGAGAGGAAGTAGTGAAACTGATCCAAAGGAGGGATAATGGTGATTCAGACAGAGTAGTAGCAGTGGAGATAGGCAAGTTGGATTTGAATTTAGAATCAATGTATGTTTGGTGAGTGACTAAAAGTTGGGAGATATGGAAACTATAACATCAGGAACGACTTCCTAGTTTCTGGCCTTGGTAGCTGAGTAGATAAATCTTCCAATTATTGATATGGAGAAGCAGAGAGATGTAGATTTAGCTAGAGAGTAGGGAGATACAGAAAATAAGAGCTCACTCCTAAATATCTAAGGTTTGATACACAAAGAATACATTAATACATCCAAATGGAGCTTATCAGGTAAGTTGTTAGATAATGATTCTGGAACTTAGAAAAGTTTGATCTTTATATAAAAATACAGAGAACAATTGACGTTTACATAAATCAAACAAACGGAATGAATATAATATATCTATATCTACATATCCAAATTTGGGGGCTTGGCAATGTAAAGATGTACAAGAACAGACCCAGACAACATGTGTAGAGAAGGGAGGACGGTGAACCAGTAAAGAGAGCATGCATAAAAAGAGAATGATACTGATGTTCTTGGAAGAAATACTTTACCAATTATCAAGATGTGGAAAATTTGGGGCTGGAGCAGTGGCTCAGCAGTTACAGTGCTTGCCTGGCATGCACGAGTACGCAAGTTCAAACCCCAGCACCACATATACAACGAAGTGTCCAAGGAATGAAATTCACATGAAAAACTAAATAAAAATTGCTTCTCTCTCTCTCTCTCTCTTTCTCTCTCTCTCTCTCTCTCTCTCCCCCTCTCCTTCTCTGTGGAAAATTTGTCTTACACAGTACTCTCTTTTTCTCTACAAGTATTGGATCCTCCTTGACTCAATGAAAAGGAAAACACAAAAATAATCACTGTATTCTACTAAGAAACCACCATGGTGGACACTATCATTACCTGATTCCACATCAAGGGAATATTTATCAATAGCCAAGTTCATGGTTTGATAGGCAGTAGTGCAGAAGTCTTCGAGAATCATGTATACAGCATTGTTGACGTTAGGAGGGATAGACTGGGCAAACTTCATTCGGCTGTTCACCACAATACTGCCATTTCTGAAGTTTAGGATTTCTAAGTTCTGGAACCCCGTGAGATTTGACTGGAGATAGGGAACTAGCTACAATACATGAAAAGTGATAAATGTATTAATATAGTTCTGCATTTTTAAAATATACCAAAAAGACAAAAACAACAAGGATGAGCCCCTCTCTCACTTTTCCTAACTGTATTCTATCTACATTTAAACTGTTAATTAACCAAACTATAAGTTAGGAATTATTTGAGAGCATAAATTAAGAATGTCATGTGATTTTTTTCATAATGATATTTAGGAACACCAAGGACTGAAAAACAATTTTAGATATCCAGGAAGTTTATTCACTCTGTTTCACTAAAGTTGGGAATAGATACCCTCAAAACAGTGGTCTCACAATAAGCTTGAGATTTTTCTTTTCTCATGTTATTTCAGTCCCAGAATTCATGGAATACAATCTTCAGTATCTACATTATCTAGCCTATCACATCACTCTCATGACATGTTTGTGTTTTCCATTGCTTGAATGAATGCATCTGTCTTGCTCTCCTATCAACTGTAGGACATGATGTTATCTATGGACAAAAAGAAATTAAGACACACAGCAGATCACATTTTTCTGGGCTCAGATTTGGTGTACCAAGGGTTGGAGGGAGTCAACATGATTGATTATGCACTTAAGGCCCGTGTTTTGCTTTTTGAGCTTACCAATTCTAAGAATCTTTGTTCCAGGGCTTTATATTCCAAAGAGTTTTTATTAAACAGATCCTCTGAAAACATCATGTTAGTCACTCGGAGACTGAAGAAAACAACCAAAGCTCCTGCAGTCTGGGTGTGACTCAAGTCACCTCCATTTGTGGGCTGAGGCACAATAGCCATCTCTGTGGGGTGAACATTTGTAGACATTTCCACATAACTACTGACCTTACCATTTTGCTCTTGGATTAGCTCAGGCTGATAGTAATCTGTGCCTACCCGGTCCAGTTCTAATGAAATATCCTGTACACCCATAATTACTTCATCCTCCAGCAGGGTGGAGCTTGTGGTGGGTGGCAGTTTGGTAGATGGTGTCATGGAAACTTTCAACCACAGTCTGTCAGTACTCTGTGGTATACTTGCCAATGTGTCTCTGGGCAATTTTCCTGGGGAAGAAGTTCTTGCCCTAGCTATATCTGAATCTGGCAATATGGTCCATACAGGCTGTATATCTGGTTTCACCATTGAACTCTTGCTGTCAAACTTCTCATGGCTAGATGAATCTGAAGTTTGTTCAATACTCTCTTTAAGGAAGCCATTCACTTGATCTTTTTTATCAGAGGAAGCAGAATTTGTTACAGATACCAGTAAAAGAGATGCTTCTGTAATTGGATTATAATCAATACCAGGTATCTCTGATGCATGCTTGGAAAAAACTAGAGAGATAGATTGAGTTGCAGACTCTACAAAGATGGGCACAGAAGGTCCACCAAGGAGCTCTTTCTCTGCAAAGTTTGTGGATTTATCATCATATCTATGTTCTGAATGCTCAATAACTTCATCTGTAGAATCCATTTTTTCATTCATAACTAATTTCTCATCTATACCCTCAGTTGGCAGAAGTGAATTTTCGTCTTCAAGCCATGTTTTGGACAGTGATTCAGTATTCTTCTCTAATAAAGTCTCACTCCATGGCCAAGTAATCAGATCCCTTTGCCCTGATCCTGAACCTAAACCACTCTCAAATATGAACTCTTTCTCCATGGATGTATCTGGAAATGGAGGGCTCACTTCTAATTGATCTTTGACTTCAGAAGCCAAGGAGTCCAAGTCAAAAGTTACAGTTATTTCTTTAGCAAGATCTAATGTAACAGAAGATGTCAGATATGTTGAAGATGTCAATGATTCATCAGAGTCTTCTATGGACTGCATTGCTTCTTTTGGCACAGGTTGAGTGAATGAACTTGAAGGCAATGGATCAACAGAAAGAATATCTTCTGACTCTTCAACGATGGCTAAACCTAAAAATAAAGTTTCCGTTCATTAATCTACAAAATTGGAAATATATATTTCCAGTTCTGTCCTATTTTTGCTAGTTAAGTTAGCAGGGATCCTGGCTGACTTTTAAATCTAGCAAACAAGAAGATATGATAATGTGTTTGTAATGTAGGACTCATGAATATATCCTGCTTCTCTGAGGATAAAACTTTGACTATTAAAATGATGAATCTTTAAACACTTGATTTATTTCCCCGTGAAAATAAAGAACTGCTCGCAGACATATTTATAAAAAAAACTAAATCCTCTGGGAATTAGGGAGAAATTTCCTGGAAATAGGGTTTTTCTTTGAATTCCCATTTTCTCTCTCATGTTTACTGTCCATTAGATTCATCCTGTATGCAAAATCTTGGACTCAGCATTTATCTTTGTTCCTCCTTTACATGTATATACCAACCTTAAGCAACAATAATTTTTCCTTTCCTCTACAATATCTAGATGATCATCTATATCATTTTCACTTCTTTTTATCTTCTCTAATATTACTCTAACCTTTAATCTTTAGATTTGGCCCCCATATTAATCCTATTAGAAGCTACCATAATAATCTTCTCTGATGCTTTCTTTTTAACTACCTTAATATTCAACCAAGTAAAGTAATTCTTTAATAGTAGTGGTAATAGTAATTTAATTAAATTATATACTTTTAAATATGACTTTCAACATATCTACTAAGGGATTTCTATACAACCTTCTCAAGTTCATTTTTATTATTTATGGAGATGGACTCCAATCTAACTAATTAAATCTATTTACTCTCTCACACAGGTTTCCCACACAGTTTTCCCAAGGCATTTTCTCCCTAATGAATGATACTATCCTATTCTCTGCAAAGTCTCATCCTCTCTTCAAAACCCTTGCCATTTGACACAATAAAGAAGCATGAAGAAACAGGAGGTACTGGGGAAATTAAATTAACCAAATTATGTATGTGCATGTATGAATACATAAAACAAATTCCGCTAATGTATAATTATAAGCACTAATAAAAATTTTGAAAAATAAATAAAGTTCTTAAAAAAGAAGCATGAAAAGTGATTAAAGTTCCTCACCATCTTCTAATAAGTAGGATCCAGAAGTTCTCTCCTCAGAAGCCACAGGCAAGCCAGTCTGAAGCACTGCTGGAGTGAAAGGATGAAGAGTAAAGCTGCTAACCTCTAAAACCTCCGGGGAGGAACTGAGGACCACCTTTGAGGAAATGGCTAATTTATGTGTAGACACTAAATCACCCAAAGGGCTTTCTGACCAGAGTTCCCTGCCAGTAACTGAGGAAGGACCAGAGCTGAAATCAAGTGGTGAAATATTGTTGGTGGTGGATTCATCTGCTGAGGGCCATTCAGCTTGAACAGTATCATCCTAGGGAAAGAAAAAGGCTAAATCATATCATAGATAAAAGATACACATAAAAATGATTTTAAATACCACCCATCTATACAAATTCCTGGATTCTCTAGGGACAAGGAGGCTGGGTAATATTAGAAGAGAGAGAGAGAGAAGGGGTTTAGAATCAAACATCTGTAATCAAATTCCAATTCAGCCACTTACTGATTGTAAAATCTAGAGAAAAATTATGTTGCCTCTCAGAACTCGCCTATAAAAGGGAGACAGATGAGATAACCTATTTAAAAGAACCTAAGCAGTGAATTTGTGGGAGAAAATACTATTTCTTTTGCTTTAGATGGTTCATTCCCCCACCATGTTTTTAGTTTAAATGTCTTTAATACATAAAAATTACTAACCTATAATTTGTCAACAAAGACTTAAGTTCATTGCTCAGAGTAAGAAGAAACAATTAGCAATTTAATTCATGTCACCAGTGGTCTAATTATCTCAAACATCCATGCCTGTAAAGTGGCATCACACCTACAAAATAACCTATTTCTCTTTCTAGTGACTTTGTACTAATGCCGTACTGATTTCATTTTAACATTGAGCTTCAAGAATGGTGAAGTAAACAGATATACAACCCTTGGACATGCTTAATACTTAATCTTATGAAGAGCAGTCCATGTTAAAAAGTTTAATGATGATGCTAATAGGTAAAAATGCCCATAACATTTGGTGAGAATTTATATATTTAATCAATGCTGGTCATCATTGGTCATCTAGTATGAAGTAAATAAACCGTATAAGAGAAAAGTGTGCAAATGTAAAGAAAAGAGGAAGCTGAAGGTCACACTCAGATGACTAGATGCAACTGCTAATGAGCTTCAGAGAAAGATTTCAGGATAAGAAATTCCCTCTTGAGGAATCTCCCACTAGAAGTGAACCTGAGGATAGCATGACTTGGTTCCTGAGTCAGGCCAATAAATAGGATCTAATCAGGAAGACAATTTCCAGCATTTACTTAGTAAATTTTAGTATCTTAAGAGTAGGTTTTGCAGTCATCAGGAATACTGTTTACCTTCCATACCTGCACACAATGGAGGCAGCTTGTAATCTCTGATCATGGCGCAGAATGCTGCCTCATATTTCTGTCTACCAGATTTAAGTTATTCTGTGTCCTTAAGAATGGACATGATAGAGAGAGCAAAAGTTCAATTCCAGATAAAGTAGAAGACAAATTACAGTCCAGAATGTAAAAGGGAAAAAATTTAAGTGAAAATACCAACCTGTCTTTCCAATGGCTCAAGTGATTTATGAGGCCATCCTACGAAGAGGGACCAAGCATGCACATGTGTGAGCATTTAAAGTATCAAATTTTAGAATTAGACTCATTTTATTTTAGAGAGAGAGGGACAGTGTGAGAGAGAAAAAGAGAGAATCAATTATATTTATTTTTTCATGTGGCTTTCACTGCTCCAATGCTTTATTGTATATGTGGTGCTAGGGATCACACCCAAATCCTCGTGCATGCCAGACAAGCTCCATAACCACTGAGCCACTGCTCCAGCCCCTAGAATTAGACTCTTAAAATCATGTAGTCCATGGGCTGGAGTGGTTGCTCAGTGGTTATTGTGCTTGCCTGGCATGCATGAGAATGTGGGTTCAAACCCCAGCACCATGTACAAAACAAATGTCTGAGCAGTAAGGGCCACATGAAAAAATAAATAAAATTGATTCTGTCTTTCTCTCTCTCTCTCTCTCTCTCATTCTCTCTTTAAAAATAATTATGTAGTCCAAACATGTTTATTAAAGATAAATAACTGAGGTTCATGAGGGTAAAATGCCCAAGGTTGCAAAACATGCAGAAAAAAAAAAAAAAACAATCAGAGCTAGAAGTTTAACCTCTGGATTTCCCTGACCCAGTGTTTCTCCCACTATAACAGGTTATTCATTCAGAGGCCTCTATGACTGTATATATCCAGATGGTGAGAGAAGTGCTAAAGGAGTAACCAGAACAGACTCAGCCATCCATGAACACTGGGTTAGCATTTCTAAGAACCAGGTGAACACAGAGGTGGGGGAGACAGTGAGGCCATTTTCTAATACTTCAGTGTCTGCTCTATACAACAGAAGGGTTGTTTTTATAGAAAGAAGTGCCTTTCTTCCCCTGCCCTCAATTTTTTCTAGGATCTAAAATGATATGTACATCCAGGGGAAAGTAAGAAAGACATTTGTTCAATGCCAAGTTTGTTCTTCAAAAAAGTGGATAAGGGGGCTGGAGCGGTGGCTCAGCAGTTACAGCACTTGCCTGACATGTGCAAGGATGTGAATTCAAACCCCAGCACCATATACACAACTGAATGTTGGAGAAATGAAAATCCCATTAAAAAAACTAAATAAAACTGATTCTGTCTTTCTATCACTGTCCCTCTCACTTAAAAAAAAAAAAAAAAGGCTAGGGATTCAGGCCCCAGCCCTGGCAGGTGTGCAAGACACTCTTGAGTACCCAGTACCCAGACCCTGCCCCACCGCTGGGCCAGCCCAGGAATCCAATCCCTGCCCAAGCAGGTGGGCAGGACATTCCCAAGGACCACACAACTGGGTACTGCCCAAGTATCGCACATACCCACCAGGTCTAGATACACTGGGCCTGTCCCCACCACCAAGGATCTAAGATCCCAGTGTGGCACATAAGCTGGTCCATTCTAGCCCACCCCACATCCCTGGACCCTAGGACCTGGTGACACACACCTATCACTTAGCTTCAACAACCCAGCAAGCTGCCCAGCAATCCTACCAGGTTTCAAATCCAAATCCTGGAACCTAAATCCAAGAAGTGCAACAAAACAAGACCCCAGAAAGAACCAGTTTTCTGAAAGAAAGTAATCATCAGAGAGGTAGTTTCTGACCCAACCCTTTGACCCATAATGAAAAATCACCCAGAGGCCTGCCTTGCTTCCACATAGGGATCCCCAAATCAAAGATCCAGAAGAAGATTTTCGAAGATGAGGATTCAAATGAGAAAAGGTTCACCTCAAACCCACAACTTCTCTACTCAGGAGCCAATGGAAAGGGAGCAGGATGAAAACTGAGAACAAATTATCAATGATCTAATTATGAAAAGGAAAAATGAACTAAAAGAAGGTTTAATGAAGGGACTGAGAAAACTCAAGAGACAAAAAACTCTATTAGCAAAGAAACAGACATACTGGAAAAAAGTAATGGGACTAAAATATGCAGTATATCACATCTGAGGAACAGTAGAAGAATTTAATAATCAAACTTCTATAGAAAGCAGAACCTCAGCTCTTGAAAAAAATAACTTCTGACAATGAGAATAGACTGAGTAAGCTTGAGAACATGGATGAAATAAAAGAAAAAAGCTCACAGAACAATGAGCAGAATTTTCAAAATATGTGGGATGAAACAGAAGAAACAATATAAGAATAATTGGGATAGGGGTTGGGGATTTAGCTCAGTGGCAGAACGCTTGCCTAGCACGCACAAGGCCCAGAGTTTGATCCTCAGCCAAAAAAAAAAAAAGAATAATTGGGATACAGGAAGAAATAGAAAGTAGAAAGGCAAATGAATGGTATAAAGAACATTCTCACTGAAATAGCAAAAGAAAAATTTTCCTATATTAGAATAGAGTCAAAAATGTTCATTCAGGAAACTTACAGAACAACCATTAGGCCTAATCAAATGAGAATCTCACTGAGACACATCATATGCAAAATGTAAAACAGGGAAATAAAGGAAAGAATATTAAAGGTTGCAAGAGAGAAACATCAAATCACATCCAGAGGCAAACCAATAAGGATCACCTCTGACTTTTCAGCTCACACTTTAGAAGCAAGAAGACCTGGAAAGAGATCTTTCAATGTCTGAATGACCACAACCTGCAGCCAAGAATACTATACCCAACAAAACTCAATTTCAAATTCAATGGGGAATTAAGAACATTTCACAATAAGATCACACTTGCAGCATTCATGAACAGAAAACCAGCATTACGAAAGATTCTCAACAATAAACTCCAGATAGGAGAACAAACAAACATTCTTCAAAACCCACAAACAGGAAATTCAGTAAAACTACATGCTATCAATACACATCCAAGATAGCACGGAACTCACTAATAAAATTGTTGACCATGAACTACAACCACATAAATACCCTAACACTGAATGTGAATGGTCTCAATGCACCAATCAAAAGACAAAGATTAACAGACTAAATCAAAAAGCAAAACAGAACAATATGCAACTTCCAGGAGCTCCACCTTACAACCAATGACATCCACAGATTGAGGGTGGAAGGATGGAAAAAATATCCACCAGGCATACAGCCCAAGAAAGCAAGCTGGTGTTGCAATACTTATATCTGACAAAGTAGATTTAAAAACATACATTAATCAGAAGAGACAAAGGCGGCCACTACATCCTAATAAAGGGAACAATACGACAGGAAGATATAACCATAGTAAATATATACTCTCCAAACACGAATGCTCCCAAGTATGTGGAAAAATTACTCTAACATCTAAAACCACTTGTGGGCCTTAACATAATAATACTGGGAGATTATAATACTCCTCTATCACCAATACACAGATGGTCAAAGCAAAAATTAAATCAATCAATAAATAAAAAGATATCTATTCTAAACATCTGCATAAATCAAATGGACTTAACATCCATAGATCTGTAGAATATTCTACCCCATATTGGCTGAGTACACCTTCTTCTCAGCAGCACATGGATCCTCAAAATAGATCATATTCTAGTTCACAAAGGAAATCTCAGCAATAATAAGAGGGTAGGCATTATCCCATGTATCCTATCAGACTGTGAGGCCATGACCCTAGCAATTAACAACAAAATTCATAACAGAAAACATACATATCCATGGAGTATGAATAATATCCTATTAAATGAATAATGCATACAAGAAGACATCAGAACAGAAATCAAGAAATTCTTAGAAGAGAATGAGAATGAAGACACAACATATCAAAACCTTTGGGACACCAGGAAAAAATTCTTATAGGGAAAATTCATAGCAGTGAGTGACTACATTAAAAACCAGGAGAGATCGTGCATAAATAAGTTTATGCTCCATCACAAATCCCTACAAAAGGAAGAACAATCTAAGCCCAAAGCCAGCAGAAAACAGGAAATAATAAACATCAGAGCTGAAATAAACAAAATTGAGAAAACAAAAAAAGAATTAATGAAACAAAGAGCTGGTTCTTTGAAAAAAATAAAATTGACAGACCCCTTGCTAATCTCAAAAAAAAGAAGAGAATCAAGGCAAATTAACAAAAGCAACAACAAAAGGGGAGTGAAAACCACTGACCCCATGGAAATCACACATATTATCAGAACATATTTGAAAAACTATACTCCTCTAAATTAGATAATCTGAAAGACATGGACAAATCTCTAGACACATGCAACATCCCCAAATTGACGCAGGATGATATTTAAATCCTAAACAGCCCAATAACAGTTACTAAAATCCATATAGCAATTACAAGTCTTCCAAAGAAGAAAAGCCCAGGACCAAATGGATTCCCCTCTGAGTTTTACTACACCTATGAAGAAAAACTAACACCTCTCTTATTAAGCTACTCCAAGAAACTGAAAAGGACAGAACTCTACCAAACATTTTTTATGAGGCAACCAAAACTCTGATACCAAAACCCAACAACGATGCATCAAAAAAGAAAATTATAGACCAATATCCCTGATGAACATTGATGCAAAAATCTTTAACAAAGTTCTAGTAAACCACATTCAAAATCACATTAAGAAGATAATTCACCATAATCAAGTGGGCTTCATTCCAGGGATGCAAGGCTGGTTCAACATACACAAAACAATTAATGTAATTCATCACAAACAGAATTAAGAACAAAAAACATATGATCATCTCAATTGATGTAGAAAAGTCCTTTGATAAAAATTCAGAACCCAGGAGGGGCTGTGGAGAGATAGGCACACTAACACACTGTTGGTGGAGCTACAGCCTGGGACAGCCCCTCTAGAAAGCAGCGTGGAGACTCCTCAAAAAATTAGGGATGAGCCCACCATATGATCTTGCTATTCCTCTCCTTGGTATTTTTCCAGGGGATTTAGAATCAGCACATTACAGTGACACAGCAATATCTATGTTCATAGCCGCTCAATTTACAACAGCTAAATTATGAAAACAACCCAGATGTCCCTCACTGGATGAATGGATCCAAAAACTGTGGTACATATATACCATGGAATTTTACACAGCAATTAGAAACAATGATACTGCAGCCTTTGAAGGTAAATGGATGGCTATGGAAGAAATTATGCTGAGTAAAATCAGCTTAACCCAGAGAACCAAGGGTCTCATCTGTGGAGGCTGGCACTAGACTCTGGCCATTGAGAAAGGAGGTCTATTATCATGTTTTAAATCCAGATAAGGTGTAATGCTATACAACCTAATACATTTTTAGAGATGTTTTGGGAAGGGCAGGGGAGGGATAAGGGTGGGTAATTGGGGGTCACTCTTGGGGGTAAATCTAATCTTCAGAATCTATATACATATTATATTATTTCATTAAAAGATTGTGTGATTGTTCCACAAATAAATTTCTCAATCAAAAGAAATCCAGCACCCATTTATGCTAAAAATGCTAGAGAAAATAGGGATCAAAGGATCTTATCTTAAAGTCCATATATTCCAAAACCTCAGCTAGTATAATACTAAATGGAGAAAAGCTGAATGCTTTTCCACAATACTCAAGAACAAGACCAGATACCTGCTCTCACTACCTTTATTCAATATAGTCCTCAACACCTTAGCTGGAGCAATCAGGCAAAGGGATAAGAATAGGAAGAGAGGAAGTTAAATGATCCCTTTTTGTTGATGATATGATCCTGTATCTGGAAGATCCAAAAAAAAAAACTCCACCAGAAAACTGCTTGAGCTTATAAACAGATTTAGCAAAGTAGCAGGAGACAAGATCAACACCCATAAATCAATAGCTTCCTATATGCTAACAATAATAGGGCAAAAAAAGAAATCAGGAAATCCGTCCCATTCACAATAGCCTTGAAAAGAATAAAATGCTTGGGAATTAATCTAACAAGGGCAGTAAAAGACCTCTACAATGAAAATTATCAAACGTTGAAGACAAAAATTGAAGAAGACTTGAGAAGATGGAAAGACATTCCATGTTCATGGTTAGGCAGAAGTAATATAATTAAAACAACCATTCTGGCAAAAGTGCTATACAGATTCAATGCAATCCTCATCAAGATACCAATGTCATTCTTTACAGATATAGAGAAAGCAATTCTCAAATTCAATTGTATTAACAAGAAGCCCAGAATAACCAACACATTACTAAGCAAGAAAGACAAAACAGGTGGCTTCACAATACCAGATCTAAAACTATACTATAGAGCTGTAGTAACAAGAACATCACGGTACTGATATCAAAATAGGAATGAAGACCAATGGAATGGAATTGAAGACTCTGAGACAAACCCACAAATCTTTAAACATCTGATCTTTGACAAACGGGGTCAAAATATAACATGGAGGAGAGACAGCCTCTTCAACAAAAGGTGCTGGACAAACTGGACAGTCATTTGCAGGAAGTTGAAATTTGATCCTTATCTCTCACCTTGCATCAAAAATCAAATCAAAATGGGTCAAGGAATTAGGAATTAAACCAGTTACCATAGAACTGCTCAAAGAAAAATTAGGATCAACACTCCAGCATATGGGAGCTGGCAATGACTTCCTCAACAAGACTCCCAAAGCAAAAGAATTAACATCAAGAATTAATGAGTGGGATGTCATTAAATTAAAAGTGTTTGCACAGATAAGGAATTGGTCAAAATTGTCAAGAGACAACCTATAGAATGAGAGGTAATCACAGCCTGTGATTCTTCTGACAAGGGATTAATATCCAGGATTCACAAAGTACTCAATAAATTTAATATCAAAAACTCAAAATAATCCAATCAAGAAATGGGCCAGAGAACTAAACAGAAACTTCTCAACAAAGGACATTGAGCTAGCCAATGAATACATGAGAAAGTGTTCTAAATCACTAGTAATCAGAGAAATGCAAATCAAAACTCCATCAAGATTTTACCTCACTCCACTCAGCTTGTCAAAGATGAAGAATACAAACAATAACAAATGCTGCAGGGGTTGTGGGGAGGTAGGAACACTAGCACACTACTGGTGGAACTGCAGACTGGTGCCACTCTGGAAAGCAGTGTTGAGAACCCTCCAAAAAGTAGGGATGGATCCACCAAACGAGCCAGCCATCCCTCTTTTGGGTACTTTTCCAGAGTAGTTAAAATCAGCACATTACAGCAATACAGCAAAATCAATATTCATAGCAGCCCAATTTATAATAGCTAAATTATAGAATCAACCCAGACACCCATCACTGGATCAATAGATCCAAAAGCTCTGGTATATATATATACAATGGAGTTCTACTCAGCTATTATAAACAATGATATTGCAGCCTTTGAGGATAAATGGATGGCAATGGAAGAGATCATGCTAAACATGAGAGTTAAGGGTTGAATGTTTTCCCTCATTTGTGGAGGCTAGGTCTAACTCAGGATTAGGTGAAATTCATTTATTGGACGCACCAAGGGCAAAGCAACACATAATAGTGAATCATAGACATGTAGGGGAAGAGGGGCAGATGAGAGGTGGGGATTAAAAAAAGGAAGATAAGAAGGGATCTAGCAAGACAATGAACAATGTAGCATAATCTTTATACCACCCCCCACAAGAAGTCAAATAATATTTATGCAATCATTTTACTCTGGAAAATTCATAATCTTATACATACATCTATATGGCCATTTATATTTGCTATAGGGGCATAATATAGAAGAATCAAGAGACTGGGGTGTGGCCAATGTGGGGATAACTATGGTTTAGAATTAAATGCATATCTTGTTATTTTATACACATCTATGATTGTACCACTACTCCTTAATAAAAAAAATGATTCTTTTTCTCTCTCACTGTGGCTCTCTCTCTTTAAAAAAGAAAAACTTAGTGGGGAAAGGTTCAACAGTGGACTAGACAATTGAAAAAGAATTAGTGTACTTGAAAATAGATTAGAAGAAATGACCAACTTTAATCAAGTCAGAAATCAAAATAGAAAATCACAAAATAAAGCAAATTAATAATCCTTCCATACATACATACATATTGCACATATGTATATATTTGTAGCAAAAATAAAATATTATAGCTTAATTATTTTGATAATTTGCTTTGAACATTTTCCAGATTAATAATTATGCTTCTAAAAAGTAATCTTAATTTGTTGTACTATGTTAAATTGGCATGTTATAATTTACTTAGTCATTCCCTATATTAACTAAAATGTTTCCAAACTTCTGATTTAATAAGTATTGCTGTACTGAAAAAAAGAGTTAGGGAAGTAAGAAAGAAGGAAGGAAAGAAGGATGGACAGATGGACCAGACAGTTCTAATTCATCATTGTTTGTGTCTTATTACTGTAAAATATCCAGACTCAAATTCTGCATGCATTCACTCATATGTGGAAGCTAAACAAATTGATCTCAGAGAGTAAAATAGCAGCTTACCACAGGCTGGAAAAGATGGGGGGGGGGGTACTAGTCAGCGATACAGAGGTTGCTTAACAGGTACAAAATTATAGTTAGATAAAAGAGAAAATATCTAGTGTTTTATAGCACAGTAGGGTGACTATAGTTAGCAATAATTTATTGTATACATCAAAACAGCTTGAAGAGAAATTTTGAATATTCCCAACACAAAGTAATAATTAATGTTGAGATGATGGTATACTAATTAACCACATTTGATCACATCACATTCATGCATAAAAAATCACACCCGCATAAGCATGTATAATTATTACATATCAATAAAGTTTTTAAAAACATTCCAATGTCTCCTCAACATTGTTCATGAATGCTCTGCAGTTATCACTGATCATAAAAGTAAGGATTTAGCTTAAATGCAAAGGGAACTATTGCAACTTAAATGAGCAATAAGCTCAGTTAATTGTTGCTTGCCATCATTAAAGTGGCAGCAAGGGCCTGGCTCTATCCATTTCTGACTTAAGGGAATGTGAGCTTCATAACTTCAGCTCTCCCAGTTTTCAAAAGAAGTTGGAAATCTGCATTTTTAAGTAAAAATACAACTGTTAGGTATTTTTAAAACTTCATTGCAAAAGGTATGTCTATAGCTGGATGCAGCCAGCTGATCTACAGATAGCCACCTCTGACTCATATAGAAATCCCTGCCTCTACACCATGAATCTAAAACATTATCACAGATCTCTGGTTAGAGAAGTCTCAGGTTGAATGTGATCAGAAGGAGCAAAACCAACTGGTGCCCTCACCTCTCCTTGCCTCTGCACCCTGGATGGACTTCCAGGATAGCATCTGTATCACCTGTTTGTTTAGAAGTCTGTCTACTTAACCAGACTGGAAACTTGTGGTAGGCAGGGCCACACCTAATTCATCTTAGTTTTCCCAGTACTTGGCACATGAAAAGTACAAAATAAATATATTCGAATGAATGAATAAACAAACACCAAAAGAATGTACTCTGATGTCAATACCACCCCCCATCCTTTTTTCTCCAATGTGGAACCTTGTGAAAAGGTTATTTCCAGAGACTCCACGTTTCACAACTGAGTCATTTTACTGCTGAGTAGAAGAAATGGCTGCATAGATCAATGATTAAAGGAATTTGGGGCAGACATTCCAAATTTCCATTGCTGGATTAATGCCAACAAACCGGTATTTCATACAGCTGACACGAGACAGAAGTCTTAAGAGAATAGGAGGGATATAGATGGGAAGGAGTGCCCCTCCTGTGTCTGTGGTAATAACAGATCCCTATACTCATTATAGACAGGTAGGGCTCTGCCTTGTGGCTGTGTCATTGTTATTTTAACTGCACTCAAGGATGTCACTTTCTTCTCTACTGAATGCATCCCTAATAAGTGAAGTGGAAAGTGGTGATGTAGAGATGAAGAGGAGGAATTCCTCATGGAGTTGGTAGTAAGAACAGAATGGAAAAAATTCACACCATGCTCTATATGTGCAAATGGAAATGTGCTCAATCCAGTTGAAAAGGAAGCCTGATTTAGAGTCCATCATTTGCCAGTTAGTTGATATTTTTACTCTTCCTTCTCTCCCTTCCATACACACACTATTCCATATGCTTTGGTGTCTAAACTTTCTGCAATATAATCCTTGAAATAAAAGTGTATACTTTGAATCCATACATCAATTTACTGTCTTATCTATAAAAATATTTTTGAGTACCTTAGAAAACAACTCAGTGGACACTTGTAGCTTAATTATCACCAAATAAGTATGAACCATAAATCATAAGTTTTCCACCAAGTGTGGAGTTTGGCAAGGCAGACTTCATTTAACCACTGCGGAAAGCTTAAATTTTCTAAAACAACACTTGGTACCCATGAGCTGACAACTATGAGCAATGTTCCAGGGATGATGCAAGAGAATATTTGAAATGGGAACAGCTTGGGAAGCTCATGTTGCCAAAGTAAGCAGGTGAGCATACAAAGGAGAAAACTGTAAGGGTCTGGTGTAGGCATAAGACATAGGAACATACCAGAACAGAGAGAGGTGTTGCCTGAAGACTTGAACTTTGGGTGTCCCAAACCAGGTCTTCAGTCTGGGGAAGCAAAATTCCTCTCACTGAGGAAAGAACAAAAGTAAAGAACGTTTATTGAGTTGAGACACTATTGTATTTGAAGTGTAGCAACAACTAAAAACCAAGCTTTTCCTCTTTATAGTTTAGGTTTTAGTGGAAAAGATGAGGCAGACTCACTTTTAAAATGTTTGCAACATTGTTTAGATATTTTAAGAATCCAACATAAAACAAGGATCTTTCCCATTATTACATTGAGGACACTCCTATATTATTTCATTTTCTTTTTCAAGACAGTTTTCACTCTTTTCCAGATTCCTAAGAAGCAGTTATTTTCGAATTGTTTGATTTTTTGTTTTTCATATTGAGTAAGAAATCTAAACTAAAATTTTAACTCATTTGGACAATGCAAGAATGATAGAAAAGTATGCAAAATTATTCTGTTTTTGCCAGCAAGTAACTTTGGAAAATGGGCCAAGAAACCAGAAAGCTTTCCATAATAATAATAAAGGACAATAAAGAAAGAATAGATTGTATAACTTATTTATTTCCATAAAGATCCTCAAATCCTTGCTAGTTACCACATATTTTGCCTAAGTTAAGGCTATAAATATTAATAAAACTGTATTTGTCTTCTGGAAGCACTGACTATGTCAGGGAGAGAAAATGCAAATTGGAAATCATAAAGCAATGTAAGGGGTATACATACAATATATGGGAACACAGACAAAGAAGCAACTTTTTCTGTTTGGAGGGGAGTAGGAATCAATAAAAGCTAAAAAAAAAAAAGAAGAACAAGGGATTGCAAGGAGAATGATCCCTTGTATGCTGCTAAAATAGGAGCAGAGGCTCTTTATACATCTGTTCCCACTAGCCTGACACACAAGGGATCAAGCAGAAGGCAAAAATTCTATTTGGTTTAAGTATTTTCCAAAATTCTTTTCAACTGTATATATCATTTTCTCATCTTGTATGGAAAATAAGTTCAACAATAGCAAATATGATCACATATTTTCAGATGACAATCAAGTTACCTAGAAAGTTACAGTCCTATTTAGAATTATGAAGTTGGCATGACAATAGAGATGTATTCTAAGAACAAAATTCTTTTTTTTTTTGGCATTAAAAGAATCACTTTAATGTTATATACAGGGGCTAGGGTGGTGGCTCAGTGGCTGCGGCACTTGCCTGGCATGCATATGCATGTGCGTTCAAACCCAGCACCATGTACACAATGAAGTTTCTTTTTTTTTCACATTTATTAGAAGTATATAGTGATACAGGATACAGATGAGGGGGAAACATTGTCAAAACAGTAGCAATCAATGTGTATAAACTTTGTTAACCAGGGGTGATGCCAACGCATAGATAAACTACTATGGGTTTTATCTATTGCAGTTTCCCCCAGAAGAACTCATGTGTTAAATGGGTATCTAGTGTAGGAATAACATCGGCTTCTGCGATGGTTCCCCCATCTTCCCCATCACCAGACTCCTATGAGTTCTTCATATACCCTCCCCCCTCCCCATCCCCTTCCCTACACCTCCATGTTACCTAGGGAGCTTCCCCCTGTTGCACTGAAAGTCATTCAAATTGAGGTTTTGTTAGGTCAGCCGTCTGTCCTACTGCTTCAACATAAATTCTCATATCAACAGATGAGGGAAACCATTCGGCCCTTAAGTCTCTGAGCTTGGGAGACTTCACTAAGCATAATTCTGTCCATCTCCATCCATTTGATTTCGAAAGCTATAATATCGTCTTCTCTGATGGCCGAGTAGTATTCCATAGTATATATGAACCAAAG
>PVKS010021130.1:0-35715 GCA_004027875.1 Aplodontia rufa | reverse complement strand
GCACCTTACAGAGGAAAAAGGACGTTTGAGGAAAGCCATATTCTGATATTTCAGCAATGCTTGATGCCACATAATTGCCCTCACCTTCGGTCACACGCCTATGTGAAGATGAGAGATAGAGAAACACAGAGAGGGGATCATAGTGCAGCTCCTGATTTCAGTTCCTAAAGACAGAGCATGTATGGAATCAGATGAGGGGCAGAAACCAGAGCGGAAGTCTCTTTTCTTCACAGATGTAAAGATAAAAAGAGGGGCTCTCAGGGCATATTTTCCTGAATATTGTACCTGGAAGGTCATTATTTTACTATGCTTTCATCTAAAGTTGTGAATTATCTTAATGACATATTTATGGTTTGGGAACCTGGTAAAGTATTGCAGATTCCAATAGGGATTTTCTGGTTTGAAGGAATATCATAAATCTTTAATTTTTTAAAAATTAAAGATAGTCACTTGGGTTGGAGTGGTGGCTCAGCATTTGGACAGGCAGGAAGGCCCAGGTTCAAACCCCAGGACCACATACCCAACTAAGTGCCAAAAAAACAAAGGCCAGATAAAAAAAATTGATTCTCTCTCTCTCTCTGTCTCTCTTAAAAAATAAAAAATAAAGATAGTCTCTTGACAGTCCTTTTTTTAAAATGAATCGCAGGACACGGAATTGAGAGGGACCCCAAAAATCAGCTAACCCACCTGGATGGGTTCTGTCTCATCAACTCTTTCACTAGAGATTCTATGACTTTGTTCTGGGAGCTTGTGGGTCACAGAGTTCTCTCTAGTCTCACTAAGAAAATTTCTTTAAATTAGGCCTCCACGTTACTTCCAATTGTTGGTCCTAGTATTACCTTTGAAGATAATATTTGAAGAAATAATTCAAAGCATTAATATCCTTCCTGTGGTCAGTTCTGTGAGGAATGTCATCCCTCTATACCATCCTACCTGCCTCCTATGGTGTCTATCTGCTTGCTCCACTTTCATTTTAAAATATCTCATTGTGAACTTAACTCAGACTTAGGAATTATGGAATATTAGAAAAGTAAAGATTGATCAAATGAAAGATATGCAAAGAAAGTGCTGGCATCCTTGGGGTGCCTATTTATACAGGTTCTTTTGAGGAGCTAAGTTTTAATTGTGATAGTAAGAAGTGATGAATTACTTCAAGATGAAGTCTGAATGACTTTCCTAATGGGGAGGACACGAAAAAGGGGCAGGGCTGGGTGGTGTCAAAATTGGCCTTTGGTGTGGTACTACAAAGGTGAGAGAGGATCATGAATGTGCACCACCTCCACTCTGACCACTGAAGATCCTAGACTATCCAGACGTCACCTTGCCTTTGGGGAAATGCAGAAATATGACTTGTGGCAGATCACAAAAGTACTGAAGAGCATTTTCAGAGACTAGAACACAGATATCCTACCTTCAAGTCAACTGTGAAATGATCTAAAAGTTAAGTCCAAAAAACTTACTTAAGCCTAGTGCTTGATTTTGAAAAGAGAGGACCTCAGAGAAAAGCTAATGGAGGAAAAGAAGAAGAGGAAGGGATTAAAGGAGGAAGAGAAGAATAAGGAGATGGAGAGGGAGGAAGTAAAGAGGAAGGAGAAAACTAAGAAGGGAGTGAGAAAAAAATTAAAATAAAGAACATAAAACCATAAATTAACAGCAAAAAGTCCAAAAATCTTACACTTGTCTATCGTGACTATTTTGATGCTTCTTTTGAAATATCGTAATTTTTCACAAGTTGGTTTTCATGCCTTCCCTCACACATTCAAAATAGCTGTGAAATGTGCTTGCTGAGTCTGGTCTTGTCCAGCTTAAGCTACTGATTTCTGGAGGAAGTGCCACGGTGGAGCGCCTGCACCATGATGGAAAGCTACAAAGGCAAATTTCCTCTTTGGGGAGCAATATAATATATTGATGGAAATGTGGCGAAATGGAGCATAGGTAGCCAGATTGTGGAAAATTTGAATAATGTTTCTTCTGAAGTGTGTATTAAATACCTAGTACCTGTCAAGCGCTGTTGCAAATGGTGAAGAACCACTGTCGGGCAAGATCCATTGACTTCACAATTCAAAACCAATGTTCTGTTATGAAGACATCATTAGGAATAAATGTGATGATAGAGGAAAGATCAGGCGTTGTGGTGTGCGCGTGTGTCAACAGACATGTCCAGCCCATCCTGAGAGGAGTCACTGGGTAGTTCCTCATGAAAGGCATTATGTTTAAGCTGGACCTAAAGGAAAAATATGAATTAAGTTAAGTGAGAAGAGGAGCATGCCGGTGTGTGAGGGAACCATGTCTGCAAATAAATATAAAGAGGCAAAAGAGAGCGGCCTGAGAGATGTTTGGTGTCCCCTCATTTGGAGCAAAGGGTGGGAAGCGATGCCAAATGATGCTAAAGAGAAAGCAGGTCGTGGTGACTTCAGCATGCACAGAAGACACAACTATGGGCAAGCACCGGGGCACATGGATGAACACCCACAGATCTTGCCTTAAAGATATTTCCAGCATAGTACACTGACAGGTGACTTAAAAGTAGTTGCAAAGTACCATGGTACATATGCCCAAGCAAAAGATGGGCAAAGTGAATGCTTCATGGATTTTTGCCCAAAATTTGTCCTCACTCATTCCACAAATACTTGTTGAACAACTTCTGTATGGTAGGCACTAGAGATGTAGAAACACACAACAAAGATTTCCTGTTCTTAAGATACTCATAAACTCCCAGGGTGATTTTCAGGGAAGTCAATATTTACATCCAAGCCTAATAAATGTGTAGCAAAGATACTCACAGGGCACAATGGAAGAGAGAAAGAAAATACGCTACCCAGGGCACCAGAGCTGTCTATAAGGTGCAGACAGGCACTCTGTTGTTTATTAAAGGTAGGGTTGGAGTCAGCTCTGTGGACAGGAGCAGCCTTGCGCAGTGATGGTCTGGCATGCATAAATCTGTCGGTGACAGTCCCCATGTGTACAGGGTTGACTGCTGTACAGCACTGCTCTACGACATGGCTCAGAGCACATCTGCCCTACATTATGGCCCAGCATAATTTCATTTTAATAGACCCCAAATCAGTCCTCTCTTGAGCGTGGACCATATATTTACATGGTCTCCCTGGCCACAATTTCACCGCTTGCCTTCATGTTTTAATCGCATACTCTAATAAAAACATGAGCCTATTAAAGGCAGTCATTCAGGGACCAAAGCCACATGGGAAGTTTTCTTTGGTTGCCTGCCAAATTAAAACTTGGCCCCAAATTGCTGGAAAAAGAAAGTGCCAAAAAGATAAATATTTGGAGATCAGAAGACATGACCAGACTGTAATATTTATAAGTCATGGAAGATCACACTTAGAGCCTCAGCTTTCAGGTATCTCTAGGCTCTTAATTTGTTGACTTAGATTTAAAATGACATGGAAAAACAATGAACCTGAAAAGCATAATTTTAGTAGGAACATCTTAGAATTAACATTTGTTCTGAACAAAATAAGTCAGAAAAAAATGTAAATGAAAACTTTAAAGTCAAAACGTGTCAGAACTTTTGTTCTAACTTTCAGTTTCCGTTACAGAGGATCAAATATATGGTATCAGTATTTTTTTTCTTCCTTTTAACCTTTCATCAGGAAGAAAAGTAAACTCTACCTCCCTCTGAAACTTCACTGGATTCAGGGAACCTTGAATATTAGCCAACTGTGCGAACTCAACCTGAGTTCTTATAGCACTAATAGCAAGATTATCTTTCTGAGTCTCAGTTTCTTTATCTGCAATGTGCGATAGTTGTATTGATCCAGAGCTGGCAGCTGGCTGCTTGTGGGCCAAAACAGAAATAATTGCTAACAGCCTCCCAGAGTGGGTCTGCGGAAGGATGCAGAGGTGATACCCAGGCACAGAGGGGGCGTTTGATGATTAATAAGTGAGGTTAGGCTATTGGCCAGAGTGGATTATTCTCACTGAACAATCATTATTATCATTGAGGCACAAACTATGAGGGAAGAAAGAAAGGTAAACGGGGGTAAAGCATTTTAGGCTGCTACTTTGGAGGTGCCTTAAGATCTGAGGAGTGTGTCCGTTCAAAATATAGTGGTCAGACAGCCTGGAGCTCAGAGGCTTTCTTGTGGATAAGGTGGATCCATCAGAGAGCAACTGATATACGTTCTAGTTTTACATACTGGTCTTTTAGAGATGATTATCACTACTTTAATCCTCAACAAAGACTCCCTAGGTGTGGTGGTGCATGCCTGTAATCCCAGTGGCATAAGGAGGCTGAGGCAGGAGGATCATGTGTTCAAAATCAGCCTCAGCAACTCAGTGGGGCCCTCGGTAACTTAGTGAGATCTTGGATCAAAATTAAAAAAAAAACAAAACAAGTTGGCTTGGGGATGTGGCTCAGTGGTTAAGTGCCCCTAGGCTAGGTTAGGTTCAATCCCTGGTACAACAAAATGAAAAGAACAAAAACTCAACCAAATGTGATGAGGCAAGGCAGAGTAACCTGAGAACTCTGGAATGAAGGTTATTCATAGAATGATCTTCCTGCCACCTACCTACTTTTATTATCACAGACAATTGTTTAAAAGACCAAAGCCATTGGATTTAATTTCAGATAGAGTTGAAATGTGTAGTGGGCACGGGCCTATGTAACCCAGATTTTCTTAAGTCTAATATGGTGTTCAACACACAGTAAAACGGTATAATGCTTGTTCCATTAACAAGTAGACCTTGGTTTAATTTTATATCTGGAAGATTTTAACCACAGATGGGTGAACTTAAATGAACACAGTCCAAATGCTGCATATTCTCCTCTTACTCTATTAATTAGAATTTAAAAGTATATTACTCAAATGCTCTTATTATTTATTTATTTATTTATTTATTTATTTTAGAAAGAGGGGACAGTGAGAGAGGAAGAGAGAAGCAATTTTTATTTAGTTTTTCATGTGACTTTCATTCCTCAGACACTTCGTTGTGTACATACGTGGTGCTGGGGTTCAAACTCAGATACTCTCCATAACCGCTGAACCACCACTACAGTCCCACTCAAATGCTTTTGTAAATCACTGTAATTTTCTTTTGAGTTGGTATTTTTTAGTTCTATATAACAATAGGAATCATTTCAACATAATTAAAAAAGCATGGAATAGAATTTATTCTTCTTCACTCCCCAGCACTTCCTTTTTGCGTTCCCTCCTCCTTCCCCCATTTCCTTCACTCTACCCATCATTATGCTATTATTTATATATATATATATATATATTTTTTTTTTTTTTACTTAGTGTTTTGTGGATGTACGTGATTGTGAAATTCACTGTGGCTACCACTCACGCCTGCTATTATTTTGATGTGATTTGAGAGTATGGCCCTAAGTTCCTTGTCTTGGAAGCTTGGTTCCCAGTGTGATGGCATTGAGAGGTGGTGGATCCTTTAAGAGGTGGAGCTGGATGGGAGATGGTTGGATCACTGAAGGTACTGTCCTTGGACTCTTAAACAGGTCTTAAAATAGTTTAGTTCTCATGAGCATGTTATAGAAAGAGCAAAACTGGCTTTCTGCCTCATCTATGTTCTCTCTGTCCTCCTCACACATGCTCCTACTATAATGCTGACAGGCATGAAGTGATAAAACCAGTGGGGTCTCATCAGAGCTGAGTGAAAACTTGTGCCATGATCCTGGTCCACTAAAGCTATGAACTAAACAAACCTCTTTTCTTTTTAAGTACCCAGTCTCAGGTATTTTGTTATAGCAACAGCAAACAAACTAACACCACATCCATTAGGAATGACTACTATTAAAAAATTAAAATACAGAATATAACAAGTGTTGGCAAGGATGTAGAGAAATTAGAACCCTTGTGAATTATTGGTAGAAATGTAAAATAATGTAATAGCTGATTGTTCCTCAGAAAATTAAACATGGGATCACCATAGGATACATAAAACCATTTCTAAATGTAAAAGAATTGAAAAGGACTCAGATATTTGTACAGTAATGTTCATAGCAACATTACTTTCAGTAGTCAAAAATGGAAGTAACTCAATTTCCATTGACAGATGAATGAATGAAAAATTTTTGCATATAAGCATACACTGTAATAGTATTCAGCCTTAAACAAGAATGAAATTCTGGCACATGCTGGCTACAGTGTGGGTGGAACTTGAAAACATTATGCATAGTGAAATAAACATATCGCCTTCACTCATACAAGTCAAACTTACAGATACAAAATGTAGAATAATGGTTATCAGATGCTAAGAGAAAGAAAAACTGAGGAGGCATTGATGTTTAATGGGTACCAAGTTTCAGTGTAGGATTATAAAAAAAAACCTGGAGAAGAACAGTGGTAATAACAACAAAACAAAGTGAGTATAGTTCATGCCTCTGAACCATATACTTAACAGTGCTTGGAAGAACAGATTTCACACTGGGCATAGTTTATCACAATTTTTGAAAAAAAAAAAAAGAAAAAGCTAATCAACCTCTATAAGAGCAGCAGCTAAAATTTTAAAAAGCGCAACCTAAATAAATATAATTTTTCTTCCTTTTCAGCAATCTGCTAAATAAGAAGTGAGTTGGATTTTTGAAGAAAAAAATTTTCAGCACATTCTCACTTAGATCTCCACTGTCCTTCTCCATAGTAAACACTCTGCTTTATAACTAGGACTTAAATATGAATGAACTTACAATATATAGATAGAATTGCTTACAGTAGCATAAAGGTCAGTAAATCTAGTAAGAGAAATATAAACTCTTAGCAGTATGAGAGTACTTGCGAATTTGAGGTTGTTTGCAAGCAGACCTGCATACAGCTGATCGTTCCTTCCCATACCTCCATGGTTCCTGCACTGCTGTTCCATGGAATTGGAAAGTGAGTATTCTAGGTCTATCCTGAGATGTCAAGAACATGCTCAACTTTCTTGGTGCTCGTGCACTTCCTATATTTAAAGAATGCTAGAATTCAGTTAGAAGGGGTCCCACCCGATAAAAGAATGGTCATGAAAATTAAAGGTGTAGGGCATAAAAATATGAGTTGACTTTGTTTAGAAATATGAATTACAGAAACAAGATCCACTGTCTGAAGATACTGAAGAAGTGAAATCGTATAGCACCAAGTAATGAGCAAACAGGCAGGCAAGGCTTCAGAGAAGTTTGAGGCAAAGAACAAAAGTAATTTTAATCAACACCATTCTATTCACTATACAATGTTTTATTCATAAATTTAAGGATATGTGGCAGGTGATTTTGTTTTAAATCAAGTTGATGTAAGTAAGTAGTGAGGAAAAACCACAATAAACAAGTTTCTTCCTTAGAATAGATAAAGTTTTGTTGTTTGACATAGCCTTAATGCATATTCTTCACACTCAGCAAGGGGTATACAGAATACTCATTGAAAAGTGGTGATTTATTTGATATTGCTTTTGAAGCATCACCAAAAAATTGAAAAAATTACTTTGTTGTTTTATTTATCAAATATAACTGAGGGAGATATTGGAAAAGTTACTAAAAGAAGAATCTCCTAATCAAATGATTAAATAATAATATTTTTAATATTAGAAAAAAATTTAAAATTAAGAAATAAATACAGACTGGCTATATTCATTAGCAGCAAAAATATAATGACACTCTCAAAAGCATTTATATTGCATTTTCCTATAGGTGGTTTCATGTAGTTCCGCATATATAGTTTACATACAAACATACCTGTTGGTTATCATTGTACTGGGAATTTTTTAAAATTATATTGACTACTTCCACAAGGCAATATAGGATACTTAGAGTGTTGAATTTTGCCTCTAACCCTGTCTTTTTTTTTTTTTTTTAAGAGAGAAGGACAGTGAGAGAGAGAGACAGAGAGAATCAATTTTTATTGAGTTCTTCACATGGCCTTCATTGCTCTGACACTTAGTTGTGTATGTGGGTTGCTGGGGTTTGAACCCGTGTGCTTGCACATGCCAGGCAAGCACCATAACCACTGAGTCACTGCTCCAGCCCCTGTCTTTGTTTTTTTTTAAGAAGGCAGAGCTTATTTTGATTTTCAATCTTCAGGTTTTCAATGTAAGAGGATTCCTGTACATACTCAACTAATCTCACAGTGGTAGGGCACTGAGATGGGTACTAAATCTCAGTTCCAAGATTGGTAAACTGAGGCTTAAAGGGCTGAACAACTATACATGATCTCACAGCTAGTGAACTTCAGAGTTGGAGCTCCTTCTGTACCATATCTTGGGAAGTATTAAGAAGAAGGTACTATAGGGCCATGCTAGAATTATAAATATTTGCTGGTAAAGCTAGTGTGTGCTTCGTAACAAATAATATATAATATAAGTTATAATTAGAAATAATGTTATAATGCTATTACAAAGTCTTAAGTTTAAATACAATAACAATATGCTAATTTTTGAGAGGGGAGCAGTGAGAGAGAGGGAGAAAGAGAGAATCAATTTTATTTAGTTTTTCGCTTGGCTTTCATTGCTCTGATACTTTGTTGTGTACATGGTGCTGGAGTTTGAACCCACATCCTCGCACATGCCAGGCAAGCACCGTAACTTCTAAGCCACCCCTGCAGCCCCTTAGTGTGCTAATTTTTTTTTTTTTTAAAGAGAGAGGGACAGTGAGAGAGACAGAGAAAGGGAGAAACAACTTTATTTAGTTTTTCACATGGCTTTAGTTGGTCCAACACTTAGTTGTGTACGTGGTGCTGGGGTTCGAACCCGGGTCCTCGTGCTTGCCAGGCAAGCGTTGAAACCACTGAGCCACCGCTCCAGCCCCTTAGTGTGCTAATTTAACTGTTAAATCCAATATATTAATTGAATACATTTTGTGAGCAAGCATCTGAATACATACAAAAATATAGAGAGAAATAATCCCTCTACAAGTTGACAATTTTATGCAGAAGATAGAAAATGAACTATAATTTAGGTACATTGAGTTAAGTATTATGGCAGAGATATAAATAAAGTCATAAGTATGTAGAAGGAAAATATCTTTTAATGCAATTTTGCATTTGGTAAAGCACTTAGGTAAAAATAGTTAAAGAAAATGATGATTTAAATGAAAATCATGTTTTTATATATTGAGGAGCTTTGATGGCTGAGACGTAAGGATATAACTTGGTCTTCAAAGTAATTCGGAATTAGCCAACTGTGCGAACTGAACCTGAGTTCTTATAGCACTAATAGCAAGATTATCTTTCTGAGTCTCAGACATGTGAAAATCAGTAGGAATTCTATTTAACTAAGGTGATGAATTTCATTTCCAGTTTCCTTTTTCCCATATTTTATGGGTGCTTTATAGTTGTACATAATTGTGGGAATTTTTGCTGTAGATTCATACATGCACACAATATAACAATGTAATTTGGTCTATATCATTCCCCAATATTTCCCCTTTCCCTCCCTCATTCCCTCCCTCTGGTCCCCTTTCTCTATTCTACTGATATCCCTTCAATTTTCCTGAGCTTTCCACACATATCTTTCTTTTCCTTTTTCCTCTCTAGCTGCCACATAAGAGAAAACATACCACCCTTGACCTTCTGAGTTAGGCTTATTTTACTTGACATAATGGTCTCAGGTTTCACCCATTTCCCCGCAAATGACATAATATCATTTTGTCACTGCATAAACTCCATTGCATATATATATATATAATTATATATATATATATTTTATTTATCCATTCACTGATAGACACCTAGAATGGTTCCACAGTTTGGCTATTGTAAATTGTGTTGCTGTAAACATGGGCATGCATGTATCTCTATAGCATGATGACATTAATTCTTTAGTATAAATACTGAGGAGTGGTATAGATGGATCATATGGTGGCTACATTCCTAGTATTTTTGAGGAACCTCCATACGGTCATACCAGTGACCGTAGTAATTTACTATCCCACCAGCAGGGTAAGAGTGTTCTTTTTCTTCATATCCTCTCCAGCCTTTACTGTTGTCTCTATTCTTGATGATTGCCATCCCGACTGGTGTGAGACAAAATCTCAGGAACTTTCTTATGTATACATATCACTTTGGAATGTGGGAAGAAATTACTAGAATAAAATTCAATTTTCCTCTTTTTGTAAAATGCTTTCATGTGTATTATTTCTTCACTGGTGTTTCATATAATATTGCTAAGTAGGTATGAGATGTATTTATTATTCCTCCTCCTTCTTTTCCTTCCTTCTCTTCATCTTCCTTCTCTTCCTCCTACTCTTCTCCTTCTTTTGTAAATAAATGAATTGAGGATAAGATAAGCTATTCACAAAGCTCACATAGCTGGCAAATGATAAAATTAAGGTTTGAATCCAAGAATCATAGTTTGTAAATTTTCTAATGTCTAAATATAATTTTTTTAAGAGAGAGGGACAGTGATAGGGACAAAGAAAGAGAGGAGCAACTTTATTTAGTTTTTCACATGGCCTTCATTGCTCCAACACTTAGTTGTGTATGTGGTGCTGGGGTTTGAACCCGGGTCCTTGTGCTTGCCAGGCAAGCGCTGAAACCGCTGAGCCACCGCTCCAGTCCCCCCACCAAATATAATTTAAATATAGTTCTGCTAAGAGGGAGAGAAATGGTGAGAAACAGAAATTTAGTGCCGGAAAATTTAGAAATCATTTTCCAGAATTACAAACTAAGAGCCTTACAGAACCAGGCAAGTAGTATAGCTGGTTTTAGACTACAGTTAATTAGGGACATATTTCTGGGAAGCAGGAAGAACAGTTTGGGTTATGCTGCAGTGACAAACAACCCAAAATCTTCATGATTTAGAATATGACCCGCCCATTGTAGATCAATAAGAGCTGTTCCATATCTTCTTACTCCAGGATCCAGATTAATGAAACAATCCCAATTTTTAATTCTTCCTGTTGCTGAATATATAGAAGAGATAATGTGGCGAATCTCACTGACTCTTGAGGCTTAGAATAGACTCATACACCCACTCACATTTTTTTCTTTTCTTTTTAAAGAGAAGGATGGAGAGAGAGAGAGAGAGAGAGAGAGAGAATCAATTTTTATTAAGTTTTTCACATGGCTTCCGTTGCTCTGACACTTAGCTGTGTACGTGGGTGCTGGGGTTTGAACCCGTGTACTTGCACATGCCAGGCAAATGCCTTAGCCACTGAGCCACTGCTCCAGTCGCCCCATTCACATTTTTAAGTCAAAGTAATTCTCGTGATCATACCTAATTTTGAGTAGGAGCAGCTCAGAGGAATAAAACATACGCAATTCTGCCAAGAATATTTAGTAATTAGCAATTGCAACCATTCACAGACTCACCTGCTAGACAACACTTTATTCACCATCTTATTTACACACAAAATACATTCCTCTGTCACTATGGTATATAGGCACCAAATCCCATCTTTTCAAAGTGTTAAGATATAGTTTTGCACTCTCTGGGTGATGTGTGGAGAGTGTACCTCAGGCCCAGATATGGCTTCTTTTGATCTAAATGTCTAGGCACTAAAATAGTATGTTCCCTCCACACATCCTTCATACACAGATATAACAGGGACAAAAACCCTGCAATGAATATTCCTATTCAGAATGAATAGGAATTGGAAAACAATGAACAGGTTTATAAATGTGCTGAAACCCGACAGGGTAGACATTTATAAGGAGCACCTTTGTTGGAAATGTAGATTTTCTTTGATTAGGCTACAATTTCTCTCCTTAAAAGGAACTTTCAAGCTCTTTGCTCTTTGTGGGCCTTGGTTCTGCTTTCTAGAAAGATCTCTTCAACCATTATCTTTGTCTGGATGCAATGCAGGAATGGGAGAAAATACATCTTGGGGCCTAGTAGCTTTCTCAGACTACTCCTGATCACAGAAAGTTTGAGGATATCAGGATGTGAGCTTTCTTCATTTTGTTTTTATTTTGCCTTAGGTTCCTGCTATATTGAACATGTGGAGGGGAGGGGAGGGGTATGTTTTTATTTCATAAATTTCCAGATTAAAAGGAACTGCATCTGGAACTGAGGTAGGATCTCCACATCCCACCCAGAGAGTGTACATGGCTAGCTTGATACTGTGAGCATATGGGATTCTCGGAATGAATCCCTTCATTTTAGGGACAATATATTTGTATGATCATAGACAGTTTAGCATGTGCTGAAAGTTTCTTTGGGTTTATGACTCTCATAGTTAGTCAGGGTTTTCTAGAGAAACAGAACTATCAAGGATTTATACATAGAGAAAACATGATTTATTGAAGGAATCTGTCCATATGATGTCTGGAGACTGAGAAGCTCTAAGAAAAACCTATGTCTCAGTTAAGTCAAAAGGGAGGAAAAGACCAATATCCTGGTTCAAGGCAGTCAGGCAGCAGCAGTGGCCTCTTTTGTAAGGGACAGTCTTCCTTTCTGTTTTAATCTGGCCTTCAACTAATTGCATGAGGGCCACCCACACTGGAGATAGCAGCATGCTTTATGCAGTCTACAAATGCTAACGTCATCCTAAAACACCCTTGCAGCTACACCCAGAATAAGTTTGGCCAAATATCTAAGCACTCCATGGCCCAGTTGGCACATAAAGTTAACCATCACACTAAGCTTGTTTAACATATTCTGATCAGTAGTATTTGGGGTTCTTTATCCAATTGTACTACCTAGATTATGTAAGTGATTATGTGTCTGTTGTGTGTGTGTGTGTGTGTGTGTGTGTTTACCTTCTTAACTCCATGATTCTTACCCTTGCACTCTTGACTTATTTGTGGATACCTCAAAGAGAATTAAGTGAATAAGCCATTCTTGTCTCTTCCCTGAGCCATTTTGTCCAATTGAAAGATTTACTGGTATAACAACGGCACTTTGAGATATTTTAATACAATCGTGCTCTGGATTTCATCTTTGCAATAAAGTTGAGTCCTAACCAATCCTTGTTTTTCAAAGGCCTTTTTGGTTTTATGTTTCAGTTGTTGGAGTTAAAAACCAATTGTTTCTTTCAAGCCCACAAATCCCTGAATTTTATAACTCTTTCTATATCCTTTTTATTTCTTTTATCACCCTGGCCAATTATTTCTAGAGCTCATCTCTCTCATATGATAACTCAGTACAAACATTCTATTTTCTGGCTTCCTCCTCCTGTTACTGCAGATAACATTTTCACCAAATATTTGCTGCCGAATAACATAGACAACCATCTCTGTAGCCTTTGATATCAGTTTCTTTATGACTACCAGGGAAATATAGTCAGGATTGTTGGTGGTGTTTTTTTCTTGTTTATTTGTTTGTTTTGGTTGTTGGTTTTGGTGGTGATATTATAAGATGGAATTCACTTCTACAGACTGGTTTCTATAGCAGTCAAGATAAGCTATATTATGCTGTTAATTGCAGTAACCCACCACAATTTTAGGCACTTGTAACAATAGAGATATATTTTCTACCATTGTTATATATTTGTTGTAGGTTAATTATGGGCTGTGTTCCAAATTCCTCACACCTGGACTCAGGTTGATGAAGCAGACGTGTCCTACATCTCAAACAAGACCATGTCAAATGGGGCGCTTGCCCTCAACATTCTCTTATAGGTTTAATTGGTCAAAGCAACTCACACACATACAAATAAATTCAATGGAGTGTAGAAATAAAATCTAATTATGTTCCAAAGCAGTATAAGTAGAAATACATTTAGCTAACAGTATTGTCTACCACCCCCTTCCTAATGCATATGTGATCTCAACTTTTCAAATAAAATTACTCTTCAGTTTGGTTGTGGTCTGAAACTTTTGGCTTCTCACCCATTGTCTAGACACCTATTTGCATTTGTGCAGATATTGCTTGAAAGAAGTAGAAGATTTACTCCTTGAAGATTTGCACAGAGAAACTCAGTAAGTGGGTCTCAGGACCTAATCCTCATGAAATTGCACAAAGAGGTATGCTGTAGGAGAAAAAGCCCTGGTTTTGCTTTCATTGTGAATGGAGTTCAAGTCTCAATACAACTACATTTGTAAGTTAAAAAACTTAAATTAGTTCACCTCTCTGAATTTCAAGCTCTTTGTTTGCCAAATAGAAATAATATTAGAACTGTTTTCTTACGTGACTTGCAAAGATAAATTTCAAATATTTATTGAAGATACTTCAACAGTTCTATCATTAGAGTGACATTTACTGCTGGAATATATAACAAATCTTTCAACAATTCTGTTATTAGATTGAAGATTATTGCTAGAGTAGGTCATTTTGGTAAGATGAGTCTTGCGTTGTTTATTTGAGATTACACTTTCAAGGACTCCCAAGGAACCAGTGATTGCTCTTGCATGAGTGTTTCAGAAATCTCACTATGTGGAAGTTAACAGACTCTCTGACAAGAGAGACTCACGTAGCCAGGCAACAATGCAGTATTATTTTTTATGATCAACAGTAGAGGCTCACAGTGTGAAGTCAAACATTTACTTGAGGAGACAAATCAGAAAACTAGTTGCCAATTGGAGATAGTCCTTTACTGTGGCCAAGAGGAAGGATCTCTGAAAACAGACTCTTTGAGGACCACCCTTTGGTTTGCCTAAAATATGCTAACTATGCTAATTCCCAATGGATATTATGAAACTCCTGGCATCTGATGGGTGGGAATCATATGAAATGATTCTGGGTTTCATTTTGATCCCTCCTGAAAAATTCATCCAAGGTTTTTAAGACTCAAGATACTTCTGAAATTAACTCAAGACTCTGAGAACACACAAGTCAGTGGAGGAGCATGTAAGAAAACTACAATTCCATATTCCAGTCTTTGGATTCCATGATTTTGATTTTGTGATTCAGAGATTGCACCTAGAAAGCTTCATCCAGGTGGACTTCTGAAATCTAGGTGGGTTTAATTTCAGATATTCTAGGCTAGCATACTCCCATTTGGCAGCAAACTCTAATCACCCATCCAGTTTTGAAAATAGAACTGTGTCTGGGATAAACCCTAGACCAAGTATTCAAGGACCAATGCATGCATGTCTTTTTAAAGCACCTATGTTATTCTAATGTTCAGTCATTCTACCATAACTAGAATAAAGAGATCTTTGTCAGTCTTAAGGAAGCCATGTCATAGATGTGAAAGATATTTGAAAGTCCAGGTTTCCCATTTTTTAATTACCATAGAACATTAGAATATATCCAACAGGTTGAAGTTTCTCAACATAGAATAGTCACACTATCTTAACTGGGTAATCCAGTCAAGAATGGAAATTTCTAGTCCATACTCTCGGGAAAGAGAGGGTGCAGGGCCAAAGGTCCTCCAAGTTCAGAGCTTCCCTCTGCCTTCCATTATTCTCTTTCACAAACTTTATTTTTAAATTAACTTATGTTGAGCATTTTTAAAGAGTTAGTCAGATTAAAGTGGCACAATAAGGTTTTGTGTGGGAATGGATAGAGGTAAAGTACTGAGGATTTAACCTAGGAATTCTTTACTATGAAGCTATACCCCTGGCTCTTTTTTATTTTGAGACAGGGTTTTGCTAAATCGCACAACTGGTCTTATACTTGCACTCCTCCTGCCTCAGTCTCCTAAATTGGATTAAAAGTGTGCACCACCATACCCAGGTTCTTATTCTTGTATGCACTGAATACTCCACATGCACACATTTAAACCATGAAAAGTCACTATATATATATATATATATATATATATATATATATAATCAGAGGGATCAGTGGGAAAATAGAACAGAGTGGGGAAAAGGAGGGGAGTTATGAGTTATACAAATATCTTGTGTGCATGTAAGAATGTATAACAACAAACCCATTCATTATGTAAAACTATATAATGCACCAATAAAAAAAGCTTGATGAAAGAAGAAAGAAAAAAGAAAACAGCTCAGAGAGACAAGAAGTGAGAAAAGAAGAGATAAGATCTGAACCCATATCTGTTAGACTGCAAAGCACAAGTTCTTGGTATACTTTATTTTAAAATGCATTTATATATTATTAAAATTTTTAGAAACACACAAAAGTATGACCATTTACATAATGAGCATCTGAGTACAGGATACTTTGCTTGCTTAAGAAATACAACATTAAGACAGGTACGAGCCCTAAAGTAGCCATCTGATGGCATACCCATCACTAACCCTCCATCTTCAGAGTTGACAGTGGTGGAGCTGAACCTGGGGTGACCCTTGGGAGTTGTTTAAGTTGACATAGAAATCTGGGCCTTTGTCCTCCAGCCTTGGTCAATCATTGAGTTTGAGCTGCCTCCAGGAGGGAAAGAGCAACATCTCGGGTGAAGCACTTCCCCTTGTCCAGAGGACTCAGTTGTGAGATATAAAAAGCTAATAATCCTAACAATTAAGTAACTCATCATTGTTAAATAAATTTTTTGTGTATATCTAAGGTATACAACATGATGTTATAAGATACATACATAGTGAAGTGATCACTATGGTGGAACAAATCAACATATCTATCTTCTCATATAGTTGCCCAATTTCTCTTCTGTGGCAAGAGCAGTCTTAATCTATTCATTTAGCAAAGGTTCTGAATGTAATGTACCATCATCAACTATAAGTCCTCATGTTGTACACTAGATCTGAACTTATTCATCCTACATATCTGCTGTGTGTGGGGGGGTGTTCTGGGGATCATGCTAGGCAGGCATTCTACCACTGAGCTTCATACCCAGCCCTCTGCTATATTTTTTATCTTTTGACCTACATCTCGCATTTCCTCTCCTCCCACTCTGACTTGTGGTAATCTCCTTTTCATTCTCTATCTCCGTATTTGAGCTCTTTTTCTCTTTTTATACCACATCTAAATAAGATCATGCAGTATTTTATTCCTGTATTTGACTTATTTCATTTAGCCTAGTGTCCTCAAGGTCCATGCATGTTGTAAAAATGGCAGATCTCCTTTGCTAAGACCAAGTAACATTCTAAAATATAAATCTATGCCACATTTTCTTTATCCATTCATCTGTGTGGGTGCTAAGATTGTTGTTGTCTTTTTTTTGTATCTTGACTTATGAATAAATCTTCAATGAACTTGAGAGTGCAGATATCATTATGAGATGATTTTGTCTTCTTTGTGGTTTATATGCAGAAGAGAAATTGCTTGACCATATTGAAGTTCAAATTTTAATTTATTGAGGAACTTCCATCCTGTTTTCCCTAATGGCTATGTAGTATCTTAGCTTTGAGTGGGGACTCCAAGAGATAAATCACAGCATCTGATGCAGATTTTGATGAAAGTATTTGCTAAATTGCTGTCTAGAGTTTATATTTAAGTTTAAAAAATGATTTGAACTTGATATAGATTGAATTATTGTTTTAATTGCTTATTGTTCTAAATCCTTTACTTCCTAGATCTAGAATCAAAGTTATACATGCTTTAATGCAGAATGAAATCTTAAAAATTCATGGTATATGTATATGTAATATACCATAGAGAACTTCACCTTTATGTATGAGTAAAAAGGGCCAATCAAATATAAGTAAATAGACAACCAAAAGGAAGTCTAGTAGAGTAGAGGGAGGAGAATGGGAGAGGAGAGGGAATATGAGAGAGAAAAGGGGAAGGGAAAAGGCTGAGACCATGAACTAAAATCAATTTCCACACATTGATGAGTATGTCAAGATGAACCCAACTACTATATATTAAATTATATGCCCTATAGAAGAAGCTATGGTGCAACCAACACCACCACCGCTTTTTATGTAACCTGTTGTCTGGCAGTATTTCATTCTTGAATGTTTGGAAAAACTCACTGGTAAAACTGAATTGGCATACTTTTGAATTATGTTATTTTTATTTACATTGTTTGTATTTCTTCTATTGTTATTATGCTAACTTCTTCAATAGGATGCTTTTAAAAATCATATGTCAATCTCCCATTTTTCCTAAGTTAATAATAACATTATACAATAAAGCAAGTGAAGATTTATAATTTTTTGAAAATCTACAATTGTACATGTCAGTTTTGTAATGCTTTATTTGTATTGTCATTCTGTTTCACTTTCCATTTTCTATTATGACTTCCTTTTTGAGGAATTATTTAGTAATGTATTAAAAATTTTAGATCTACTTTTGAGATATTGTACATCTTTTCAATTTTTAATTTAACTTAATTTTGTTCAGCAAATATGATCTATAAAAACTGGAAATTTACCATCAGTTGAGACTTTCTTTAATGTCTCATGTAAAGTTAAATTGCAGAAATATAAATTTTCTCTAATTTTTCCACACAAGTTTGGATACATATCCATGATATCAAGGTTATTGTGTGGCTCAGTCCTTTTACATTCTTGGTATTGGTTGTTCCCCTAATCTAAACTTTATTAGGAGGAGTGTGTTTTTAAAAATCCTAATTTATTATGAACTTTTTATATTTTGGTAAGCTTGTCATACTTTTTAATATTTTCTATTTTGCTATGCTATTACGTGTCCACATGTCTATAACTGAATATTTCCTTGGTAGAAGGAATTGTCATTATTAGATAATGAATGTGTTATCTCCAATAAGTCTTCTTAGGTAAAGATATATGTTTTTCTGATACTAATACAGTAATGCCGGATTGTTTATGCTTATTGGCATATGCTTTTTCTCTACAATTACCATTTTTCTACCTCTTTGTATTTTGGATATGTGTGATATAAACAAAAACATATCTTTAGAGCTCCATTTTGCACAATGTTTAATCTCTTTTTCTTATTTTATTGAGGAGTTGCGTTGTTGTACAATCATAAATGCATATGTAGTAACAATATGATTTGCCCAGATCCTAATCCAGAATCACCCCCACATCACCCACACCCCAGTCACTTGACTCTTCTATATTTCCCACTATAACAGATATAAAATCTCTTTATATATAAATATGCATATTTATATAAATTTATACAAAAGATTGTGCATTTTCCAAAATTAAATGATTGCATAAGTATTATTTGCCTTCTCAGGGAAGTAAAGATTAAGTTACACTGTTGATTTCCCCCTGCATCTCTCCCTTTCATCCCTCTCTCTCCCCTCCATCCCTCCTCTTCTCTCCCCCCACCCCACATATCTATGGTTCAACAGGGTTACTTTCTCTATTACCACATGTTGCCATTTCTATGTGCACACAAATTTGGATCTACCATATTGTCACGCTTAAAATTTTACCCTGACTTTTTTGCAGTTTCTTCCATTCTTTTGATTTTTTGTTCAAAAATTTCACATACATCTTTTCAAAGTTATTTCACATATTGACATTCCTTTAGTGATTATACTTACAATTAAACATGCATCCTGTATTCATCAGGATAAAATATGCTGTGCACCGCACACACAAGCTTCAGTTCATGGGTTTCATCCACCAAAATCTCATTGCTTGCTAATTCATAGAGTTGTAAGTAGTTATTTCCAATAATCTTGCTTACTAAGAGGACATCATGTTCACCAAAACAGAAGCAAAGGAAGATTTCCTAGAATGGCTTTTCAGACTTAGCCCTGAAGAGATTAACATGTGTTACTTTCACTCATATTTCATTGTCCCAAAATAATCAAATAGCAAGGCCTTCCAAACTGCGTAACATCTGTGTTCTATGCTCTGTATGGTCTCATGTAGGAATCATTTTTAGTTCTCATGGCTGATTTAGTCTAGGAAAAACAACTGAATCTTCATATCTTTTCTCTTTCTTGATGCTCAAAAGATATTCTCAATGTTTTCCACAGCCAAAAATTTTCAGCAAGCTACATTTCTTCTAAACATACTTATCTGTCAGCAGAGAGCTTTGATTTCTGTGGTGCTGATCTTCAGCACAGACACAGGTGAATTTTTAAAAATGAAAATAAAAGAGTGCATGCTGGTGCACTGGAGCTGCCAGGGTTTCTGCTCCTTGTCTATGAAAGCGCAGATTCATTTTCTTCCCTTGGCTCCGCATCAGACTCAACCTCAGCAGGCTTTATTATTCAAAAACACATAATGCCTACCTGCATTACCAGAAGCCTGTTTGAGAAAAACAGACATCTTTAACTTCCGAGTTCCCTCTCAGCCCCATGCAGCTTCCCCCCTGGCAGCTACAGACATGCAGCAGGGCTCCCAAGGCCCCAGTCTGCCTTTATCCATGTCTGAGGGACTTCTCTGGGCACCTGTAGCCAGGTGTGCTGCTGCACCTCTGTGAGGTACAATGATAACAATGGCATCTCAGCATGTAGATTTGTTTCAGTGTGGAGCCAAGAGAGCCACAGGGATCCTGTTGCCTCGCTAAAGTTAGCAACATGAGACTAGATGGGCTGGAAAAGCAGAACTCTTCCAGAAGGAAAGCTGTAAGAGTATGAACAGGAATAGAAAAAATGTAGAGTATGTTAAGAAATCTCTTTCTTTACTCTTCTCTCTGAAATCTGTCTATCCTACAGGGATGCCAAGAATGGATGAGAAGACCAAACTCAACTTTTTTTGAGTCCTCCTCCTCACAGCAAGTGATACACGGATTAAAAATTGTTACACAGGGATCCGCCCAAAGTCCCTTCTGGATCTCTGGACCCAGCCATTTTACAAGTTCCTCCCTCTCTTTTACTCATTCCATCTACCTAACTTTTCTGATGCTTACCATTGACCAAATTTTTTACCCAGGACCAAAGCAACAATAACCTTTACTGACCCCAACTTTATGTAAGACCGTGAGCTTCTGCATGTTTGAGGATTCTAGGGATTTTAAAATATGCAGGGAACCCCTACTGTCAGGATTATTTGAGTTGACTGAGCAGTGATTACATAAATTAATCCTTATGAGAGCACCGCAAGTGAAGTGCCATTATCATGGAAGTAAGAACTCAAGCACTTCAAGGCACATGTAGCTATTAATAGAGTCAAAATCTGAATTTAAACTTGCTGATTATAAAACTATAAAATTTTGGAGTTTTTGTTGTTGTTGTTTGTAATTCACCATTACTGCCTTTGAGGGATGTGTGAACAGTTAAACATAGGGCAGTTGAAAGCCATAGTTCAAGGACAGAGTGCTGTTCATGGATCTTCTTGAGCAGGCTTGATGCCAGAGGTTCCAGCACAGGCAGAACACATTTTGCACATTCAGTCCTCAAACTTAACCTTCACTGTTGCAATAAAGATGAGAAGACCAGGACAAAGGAGCCATCTACAAATGAAGAATGCCTGGAAGGATTTTTTCAAGCAAAAGTTAACCGCATTTTTTTTTCTGTATAGTACTCAGAAAGTCAAGCCTGCCAACCTTGTAGCACAGGGAGAATCTGCATTAGAGAAGAAGAACCTCTAGGTTTTCTGCAAAGCACACATTATTGTTTCTAGCGGCCTCTCAAAATAGGAAATAGTGAAAGCTGTAAAAATGCACTGGCTGACACTCATGCTTTAACAATTGCAAACTCAAGAAACTGAAAACATTTCCTAATAGGTCTCATTTTTCTGCTAAACAGACTGAAGAGTCCACTGGTTGGGACGAAGGAACACACCAGAGGATGAAGCAACACCACACATCAGCACAGGAAGGAAACTGGGTACTGTGCTGCTGGGTTGTGTCTGGGATTGGACCAGCTGCCTTTCTTGACCAATTCAACTGAGTTGCATAAAATCATGTATTACCCAATTGTTTAATGCCTACACGAGCTAGTTCTGTGTGACACAACAGTCAAGAAGACAGATAATGTGGTGGACTAAATAATACCCCTAAAGATGTCTATGCCCTGGGGCTGGAGCGGTGGCTCAGCGGTTACAGCGCTTGCCCAGCATGTGTGAGTACATGGGTTCAAATCCCAGCACCCACGTACACAACTAAGTGTCAGAGCTACGAAAAACTCAATAAAAATTCTCTCTCTCTCTCTGTCCTTCTCTTTAAAAAAATTTTTTTGTCTATGCTCTAATCCATTGTGAATGTTTTAAACCACATGGAAGCAGAGCTTTGAAGATCTGGTATCTGTTCTTATAAATACACCAGTTCCATCTGATAAGGGACCCACTCTTCTGACTTCACTTAATTTTAATAGCCTCCTTAAAATTCTTATTTTCTGAATATAATTACTTTGAGATTTAGGGTTTCAACATACAAATTGGGGCTGGCGGGGGGCACAGTCAAGTCCATGACAAACGGACTCTGAATTTCCAGGTGGGTCCTATCTAATTCACATGAACCTTTAATAGCAGAGAATCTTCCCTGAATGAAGTCAGAGAAATAAGGTAGAAGAAGAAGCAGAAGAGATTTGAAGGACAAGAGGGACTCAGCCTACTGCTCCTGGCTTTGAAGATGGAAGGGGCCACAAGCCAGGGAATGCAGGTAGCCTTCAGAAGCTAAAGACAATCTGGCCAGCAAGCACAAGGGAACTCAGTCTACAAACACAGGAAACTGAATCCTACCAATGACCTGAAGGAACTGGAAGCAGAGTCTCTCCCATAGCCTCCAGAAGGGAACACTGTCCTGTCGATACTCATTTCAGCTTGTGAGACTCCGAGCACTCAGTGTTAGAGCACTCACGAAGCATGTACAAGGCCCTGGGTTCAATCATCAGCACCACACACACAAAAGGAGTAGAGACATCAGCTGAGCCAGCTGGATTTTTGATACTCAGAACTGTGAGGTAAAGGGGCTGGAGTGGTGGCTCAGCAGTTGGAGCACTTGCCTGGCATGCACAAGGACCCAGGTACAAACCTCAGCACCACATACACAACTAAGTGTTGGAGAAACAAAAACTAGATGAAAAAAAAATTGATTCTCTCTCTCTTCCTCTCTTCCTCTGTCTTAAAAAAAGGAAAAAGAATTGTGAGGTAAATTTGCAAAATTATGGCAACTTTTTATGCCAGCAATAGAAAAATTATACATATATGATCTCTTCCTTCCTGTAGCTTTCTTTATATTGCAGTGGGCCATATAAAAATAAAGTGAGATGATAAGAGATGATAAATGAGGAAAATAATTGCAAAGGGTGAAATAATTTCTGGATGAGAAGGAAGGCAACAGAATGGCATGGGAGACCTACATTTTAAGAGTTACTGGTAACAGTGATATTTAGGCTGACCCATAAAAAGAGAGAAGGAGTTGGCTGCTCAAAGACACAAAACCAGAGCATCCATGCAGAGGAACAGAGACACACAGAAGCCTTGAGCTGAGAAAGAGCATGGGGTGTTCAAGAAAGTGAAAGATGACCAGTAGTGTTAAGTATAGCAAAGGGCAGAATTTAGAAGAAGAGTTGCAAAGATAGGCTGAGCAGGGAGCGTGTGATGCTTTATGGAACATGATTAGAAATCTGGGCTTTATTCTAAGAACAGTGGGAAATCTTTGTAAGCTTTTAAGCAGAAAAAAATACTATCAGAATGGAATTCTGAATCAGAAAAAATGACATTAATAGAAAAATCTAGAGAAATTTTTAAAATGTCCTTAGTCAATAGTAACGCACCACTGCTAATTTCTTAGCGTTGCAGATTGTGCCACAGTTATATAAGGTGCAAACCTTAGAAGAAATTGAGGGAAGGGTTGATGGGAGGTCCCGGTACTAGCTTTGCACTCTTCTGTAAGCCCAACATTATTTCAAAATAAAAATCCAAAAAGAAAAAGATACATCATGACCTACTTTTTAATTTAAGAAGATTGTTCTCAGTTGGAGTGTGAGTGGTAGAGGCATGCGGATGAAAATGTGAATACCAGTTACCAAATGAATTCAGAAATCCATTCAAAAGAGAGTGAAGCAGAGAATCTGCTAAGAGGCAGGCTTACATTCAGTGTCTGAAGGAGACTCGCCAGGACTTGCCAAGGAGCACGAGGATGTGTGCTGGCATCCAATTGTGGCTGGGGATGAGGGATGGAGGTGGACAACGAAGGAATGGAAGAAATCCAGTCCTGGGTTCCTGGCCTGAGACACTGACATGGTGTTCTAACACTAATGGGAAGTTTGCAGTGTGGAGAGAAAGGAATACACGTTTCTAAGGTCAACAGACCTCCTCATGGAGATATTAAGTCTACTGAAACTCAGGTGCCAGATCTGGGCTGAAGATGTTTGTTAGGTAGTTGCAAGCAGGAACTGATACTAAACTGCTGCACCCCTGTGGTAACAGTTAAGAGACATCAACTTATAAACAACCAGGAGAGGCAAGGCCAGAAAACAGCCTTGCAAAGACAGAACCAACAGATTGGTGCCCAAAGGGGAAGAAGACCGCCCCCTGGAAAGAGATGGTTTTGAATTGCTTATTTCTTGCTTTGTTTTGTTTTCTTGGTAGAATTCTTATTCAAAGTCCCATGATACCACAGCTCTGTTTGGCAGAACCAAGAGAAAAGTCTCTGCCTACGCTTGAACCAGAGTAGAATGGGGAAGAGGAATGGCAGGTGAAACAGCGCTCCAGACCGTCTGTGTTAAGAAAGATGCTAGGGACAGGATTTTGTCAGTATTTTGAACTAAGGGCTTATCTTTCCAGTGATTACTTATACACACACACACACACACACACACACACACATATATATATATATATATATATACGCACACACACATATATATACACATATATACATATAGAGAGAGATCATATATAGTCTTTATATGTATATTTATATATATCTACTATATATATCATGCACATACACTATTATACACACATAAACACTCACATTTATATTTTTATCTATCTCTATGTAAAACAAGTCAACCACTTCTTCATACAAGATACTATGGCATAGAAGTTGTAGTATCTGAAAATTATTGCTGAATTTCTTTTTTTTTTAATGAGAGGTGAGAGAGAGAAAAAGAGAGAGAGAGAACATCAATTTTTATTAAGTTTTTCACATGGCTTTCATTGCTCTGACACTTAGTTGTGTACGTGGGTGCTGGGGTTTGAACCTGTGTACTCGCGCATGCCAGGCAAGCGCCGTAACTGCCGAGCCACCGCTCCAGCCCTGTTGCTGAATTTCTTACTAGAAAATCCATTAAGGAACCTCTGAGTAGGATATTTGAAAGAAAACACTGAAGAATTATCAACTAGGATGACAGTCACATGAGGAGGCAGATAAATGTCCAAACTTAATATGTTCACAACGTATCTAGGCCAAGAGTGAAAGAGAGTTTACCAATTACCTCTTTACTTAAAATTTTTGCATAAAACTTCATTGCCCTCCAAACTTAAAGAGTTCTTTCCTTATCTCCCCCAACTCTCTCTCTCTTTCTCTTCCTCCCTCCCTTCCTCCTTTGTGAGAACTGACATTTTAGGTATTTTAATCAGAACCTAACATAGAGTTTGAGATGAAATCTGGACCGCAACCTCAGTGTCATTTGAACTATATTTCAAAATGGGTTATCTGACCTTCTTGGTTAGTTTGTTGATAAAACAGAAACACATAGTCCTTTCAATTAATTTAAAACTATCAAGAGTTTATGTTGGTATATTAGTCAGCTTTTCATCACTGACATGAACTAGAGGAGGAAAGATTTATTTTGGCTCATGTATTTAAATATTGCAATCCGTGGTCTGCTGGCTCCATTACTTTGGACCTGACACAAGGTAAAACATCATGGCGGAAGGAACCTTCTCAGCTCATGGTTGTGAAGGAAAGAGAGAGAGAAAGGTAGAGTGAAGAGGCCAGGGATAAGATATATCCTTCCAGAGCATATCTCAGTGACCTACTCCTTCCAATGGTCTCCACCACTTATATTTTCACCACCTTCTAATAACGACATTAGGTTATGATTCCATCAATGGATTAATGCACTGCTGAGGTCAGAGCCTTCATGATCCAATCATTTCCACCTCTAAACAGTGCTGCATTGGAGACCATGCTTTCAACACATGAACTTTTAGGGAACTGTTCCAGATCTAAACTATAATAGTTGCATAATATAAAATGCCACAAATAATTTAGATATTACTAAAAGAAGGAATTGATTTGATTGGAATGAATTCCATTTTGTTTTCCAAATGGAATTTTTTTCCAAGTAAATTTATGTTTATTCCATTTGATTCAGGACTGGAAGATAGCAGACCCTTTTCTATGCAAGTTCCTTCATCTTTGCTTGAATCTGCTGAAGAAAAAAAAGGACAAAGAATGTGAGTTTACAAGCCCCCGCCCATGAGTCAAGAGTTTGTACCTGACTTTTCCTTGCTGCTGAGGGCTGGGCTCTGTTGTGAGAGAGCTAGACATGTCTGCATTTTCCCATCCTCTGCAGCTGCTTCTGACATTGCTGTACTGTGTAGTCCACTGCCTGTTTCCCCTGAGTATGGTCAAGCTTTCCACTGCCAAGCAGTGTGCCCAACCCCAACCATCCATTATTCCAGACATCCCCTCCTTCACTGTTGGCCTCAGCTGTGTGGGCAGAAACCAGTGTCCAGGCATAGACTGCCTTTCAGAAGGCAGTCACTTCAGTAGTGCAGTCCAAATAGGAAAAGAAAAGAATGAAAAAGAGAAAAAGCTCTTTATTAGCTAGGGAGTTGTTGGCACTACATGCTGAGCCCGTTGAGAAGAACTCCCAGACCAAGTTGACCCTTCAAGGAAAGAGTGAAGATATCCCATGAAGCAATTGTTCAAACTATTTAGTGGAACTCTAGTTTTTAAGGGAATCACCTGGTGGTTGACATCACTTCCTTGATAAAAGCACTACCGTTTTCTGTTTTAACTCGATAATCTTTTTGTAGGCTGAACCCCTGCTGAATTCTTCAGACATACACCACTCACCCCAGCACACCCTCCCTGGCAGTGGGTAAATGGCAAATAAAAAGGTTCTCTCCACCGAGTCAATTGACGAGGGCAGGTGGCAGGGTACCCAAGGATGCTTTTGCTCTCCATGCTGCTTAATGTCGCGAAGATCAAACACAAAGATCATGGGAGGAACAGGTGATCAGCGGGCAACAATAGATGACTGTACTAGGTCCTGGATGAGTTGTGCAACTCAGACAAAATGGATGGCCCCATTTCAAATGACTTCAGAAGTATCAAAGGAGGTCTCTGTAGTTACCGTACGTGCCTTCAGACTCGAACATTATTTTCCAACCCTGCTGCTGCTACTATTGAGAATGAGAAGGAAATGTGAAAATGGCTTTCTCATCATTCAGACTTCTTCCCCTTATGCTTTTTCCGTAGAGAAATACAAGCTTTGTATGTGCGTTTTGGACTGAGGCTGGGACAGACTACCCCATTCACAAAAATGTTTGGGGGACACAAGACAACAGGGATGTTACGGCCATTATGTTTTCAACAAGAAAAAAACATCAGATTTTTTTCCATTACTCTCCAGGGATATTGTGCTCCTACTACCCCACACTTACCCCTAGAGAAGCAGTAATTTCCATTCTGAAATTGTTTGTCAATTCATTTTATTCTGCAGTAGAAATACAAACAGATCTCTACATAAATATTTGACTTTTATAATAGCCAAGATAAAACAAAAATTCCCTCCAAAAATTTACAAGGCAAATATGTTCTTTGTTTATACTCATTTTTTAAAGTATTGCTATTATCAACAATATCATAAGAACTCAGTACAGGTACATCAAGGGAAACATCAGTCTCTTTCCACCCTAAATCCCCAGTTTCCTCATCTTCTCTCCCAGGAAGAACCACTGTGCCTTGTTTTCAATGAAGCCTTCCAGAGATAGACTACACATTTATAATGATTTACATATAGGTTCTTGTTTTTATATATTCATTTCATGTTTCATTTTTTACACAACTGAGGACTTACCACGCATGCTATTTTATTCCTCATTTTTTCCATTTACCTGTTTCTTAGAAATATTTACGTAAAGGCATACACACACACATACACACACACACACACACACACACACACACACATACTGCATTCCTTTTAATGGCCACTTCTCATTCCCAATGTATATATTCCAAAATTTATTTATCCTATCTCTTGTTCATTGACATTTACATGATTTTCTAGTTTTTGCTACTATAAATAATGCAACAGTTGATATTCTCATATAGACTTTTTGCACACGTTTAAATGTATTTGTAAAATAAATTTTTCAAATGAAAATTTTTAGGAAGAAAATTTGTATGTTTCAACACATATTACTGAATTGTTTTCTCAACTCTTGATACCAATCTAAACTATCAAAATGTATGTTATTGCCCCCATATAGTTGTTCAAAACACATATGTTATGGTTTAGATATGAGATGTCTCCCAGAAACTCATGTATGAGAAAAAGCAAGAAATTTTGGAAGTGAAATGATTGGATTTTGAGAGTTTTAAACTAATCAGTACATTAATTAAATGTAGGGTGTGGCTGGAGTAGGTGGGACCCAGGGGCATGCCTTTGGGGTATATATTTTGTCTCTCTGCTTCTTGGTTCCATGTCCTGAGTTTCTCTCCTCCACCACACTCTTCTGATGTGATGTTCTGGCTCACCTCAAACCCAGAGCAATGGAATCACCCATCTGCATACTAAGACTTCTAAAACCATGATCCCCAAAGTAAACATTTTCTCCCTAAAATTGTTCTCATCAAATCTTTTAGAAACAGAAGAGGAAAAAAAAGGGACTAAAACAATGTATATCTAAACTTAGCTTTCTTTGTCCATATAAGAGCTGTAAAGAAATTGCTATTTATCTTTATACATGCTTTACATCAGTTATAAATGAGGTTGTTTTGGGTTTTGTACATGTAAATATCTTATTTTTGTGAATAGATATTCTTTTCCATTGATTTCAAATACTGCCTACATATTGTACTGAGTCATGTGAAATTACCATTTGAAGAATTGCAAATCAATAATATAATAGGGCATAACTAGATGGATAGGTATCTGTATCAAATATTTAATTAATATAACTTACAGTACAAAATGAGATGACTTCTTGTCCTCTTTCAGAAATATCTTGGCTGCTTTTCCATCTTATTTTTCTGTATGAATATATACAGATGTCATTTTTTCTGAACAAATTACTATTGGCATTTTAAAATATGTATCATTACATTTACACTTAATTTGGAGACAATATCCTTACAAGATTGAATTTTCCTATCCTTCTCTTCTGGGATACAAAATCTAATCTTGTAAAAATATTAGACATTTAGTTTCTCTCAGTAGACTGTTTTTCTTTTTTTATTGTTCTTGTGTATTTCTGTCAATTTTATTCCTAAGTATTTTACAAATACAAAGATCATTGTAATGAGATTTTTTTTCCCTTCTGTTTTCTAATTTTGGGTCTTTGGAGAAAATCCGAATCTTTTACTATTGATTTTATAGGCTAATATGTAATTAAATTATTATTTCTCTTAATAATTTTTTTAAATTTTCGTTAAGTCCTCCTTATATATATAATAATATCATCTACATATAACCATATTTTATAGCTTTTACGTATACTTGCAATTGTAAATCTAATTTTCTATTGCTAGGCAGGATTCTGCTTTCAGCTTTGAGAAAGAGAGGAAAAGAAAGAGCTATTCATCAATTTCTACTAAATTTCATTAAGAATTTTATGCAATATTCTTGTTAAACTTTATCAAACACCATTATATAATATCTTTTATAATCTTTAAAAGAATCATATGACTTTATTTTTTGCTCTCTATTAAAAGCTAATTTTATTAATATATCTACTTATGTCTAAGTGGTTAAAATTAAACCATCCTTGAATTCCTAATATAATTGCACTCAATGGTGGTATATAATGTTGCTGAATTCAAGCTCCTAAAGTAATTTTCTATTTCAATATTTATAGATGAAATTGGCCTTTAGCTTAACAATGTGATATTATTGGTTCAATACTGGTTTCAAAGAAAGAAAATTGAAAATTTACCATTTTTCTCAAGCTCTGGGATGCTCTGGAATAATTCAGACAACACTTGAATAGTTTGTTCTTTGAAAATGAGCAAAGTTTCCTTATGAAAGACCTAGTTGTTTGGAGTAGGAGTAGGGGAGAAAGTCTCTGGCAAAATTGTTTTTCCTTTTTCTAAGATACTTAATATATTTTATTTATTTTTAATTATTTTATTATATTCTTTCCTTCTATATAAGTTTAAAGTATTTTATGTTTTCCCTGTTTTTCAATAAAATAGATCACTTAAAACATTGCAAATATATTTTGATGGGCTATTTAAAGAAAGTTTCAAGACCATTATCAGTTTCAACAAATACCTTCATATGTATCTATGTGGATTCTCTAGTTCATAGATATCAATAATAGACAGAATCAAGAGACAGAGAAAGACGCATGTGTGTGTGTGCATGTATGTGTGTGTGTTACATATAATATGTGTCTAAGGGAGCTTCTGACATCAGTAATAAATTTCAATTCATTATGATATATTTGCATGAGATCATAAAGTCTATTATGGCTTTACTGTTCATAGTTGAAGAAATTCTGAAAGGAAGGTTATTTGCTTGATTATTTTAAAAGATAGAACTGGAAAACATACCTCATAATTCTCAGATTATTTTCACTCTACTATATGCCTTTCTATCCCTGAACAACATGAAGAAGTATGGATGACTAATTTCAGCTTTATACTTTATCCTTTAAATGTTTCTGACCATTTTTTACCTAGTAAAGATTCTTAGAAAATACTATCAATAAGCTAAAAGAATTTTTTTAAATTTCTCTCCGACATATCTATCTAATATAAGTAACTACATTTAAAAAATAATTTGTGTAAGGCATAGTTAAGATATGATTTATGGGGGCTGGAGTGGTAGCTCAGCAGTTACAGCACCTGCCTGGCATGCACAAGGACCCAGGTTCAAATCCCAGCGTCACATATACAACTAAGTGCCAGAGCAATGAAAACCATATGAAAAACAAATAAAATTGATTCTCTCTTTCTCTTTCACTGTCCCTCTTTCTTTAAAACAAAGATATGATTTATGATAAATGATTCTATTCTCTATGACACACAAAACAATGCTTATTAACTTCTGTCTTTTTAAGACACTATTTTGAGGGACTAGAGTGGCTCAGCAGTTATGGTGCTTGCCTGGCATGCATGAGGAACCGAGTTTGAATCCCAGCATTAGGTACACAGTGAAGTGTACGTGAAAAGGTACATGAAAAACTAAATAAAGCTGATTCTCTCTTTCTCTCTCTCACCATCCCTTCACTTTAAAAAAAAATGCACTATTATGAAATACCATGAACAGGATAGCTTGCAAATGACAGAGATTTATTTCTAGGGGTTGGGAAGTTCAAGATCAAGGCAGAGTTGCTGTCTAGTGAGGACCTGCTTTCTGGCTTATGGATAGTGCCTTCTTTCCATGTCCTCATAGGTCAGAAGGATGGATAGTCCCCTTTTTATCTCCTCAATAAGGTCACTAATCCATTCTTGAGTGCTCCACCATCATGACCCGGTCACTTCCCAAAGTTTCCATCACCTAATACCATCACCTAGGGGGTTAGGATCTTAACATATGAATGCTGGGGCAGTTATGGGGTGGAGCAGGGACTAAAACAGTCAGACCATAGCAATGATCAGAGGAGCAAAATATGAAACTACAGAAAAATGGCAAAAGACAATGTCATTTTGAGTTCTGGTGTTTGTTCAAAAGAAATGTTAAAAATTATCAGGAGTGGTTCTACTATACGAATAGAGAAGGTAAATCTTAAGTTGAGAACCTTCCTTAAATACAATAGTTCTTGATGGCATTTTTGGATTGTAGAAATAATTTTTAAGTTTTCAAAGCAATTATGGACACATAGGTGTAGAAATGATATTTAAATGATATAATTTAAAATAATAATTTTCTCCTAAATTATTTGGAATTTTAAACTAAGAAAAGTCTGCATTGAGAGTGCCAATTATATGATTATGCTCAACTAAATGGGATATCAGACTCTGAACTTGAGTAAAAGCAGACAGCATTTATTGTGGATTCAATTTGACAGTAGATCCAGTCCCTTTTATGGCCATTATAGGCAATCTGAGTGGCTGATGCTGGGTGAAGTGAATTAAGACACATACAGAGAGTCCAAAATTCCATGAGAATTGAATAAAGAGCCATTCAAGCCTGAAATACTTTAAAATATTCATAAAAATTTGATAGCCAGCTTTCATCTCCATCCTCCTGAGTAGATATTCACGTTTTATGAAGGCTAGGCAGTGTGCATTGGTAGAAAAAAATTAACTCAACAAGATTCTGATCCTATATTCCCAGATCTTGAATCCTTTTAATATCCTGAATATGCCATAGACAGATGTCTCTATGTCCCATATCAAACATCAAAAACCAGAATGAGCCACATAGGACCAATAAGCTGTCTCCATTATCATCCTCTCACCTACATTCATCTATGGCTATCAATTACATGGAAACAGGAGAACATTACCAATATTCTCATGCTGTTAGCTGTGGTTATAAAACAAAGTTCTGGCAACTGCAAATACTTTGCTTTAAGCAACTTAGTTAGTGGAAGAAGACATGCCTCAAATATTTTACTTTTCTGTCTCTGTTTTCCACCACCTTTTAATTAACATAAATTTCTGCCTGAATAATACTGTTCCTCAGGAGTGTGAACTCACTTAACGAGGTCAGTCTTGGTTATTGTATGGTGAACAGAATAATAAATCTTACCATGACTTTACACTAAAGCTTGGTAAAGGAGAAGGGTCATACAACATGAACGACAGCAGAAGTCACCGCATCCTTCCAGACCTCGGTATCCTCATCTGTGAAAAGGAAGGATGTGGCCACATTAACTTGGAGATCCATGACAGGCTGTTTCTCAACTGCTCCTGAAACTCAGGAGTTACTTTTTGACTTACTTCTCTTCTGGGATTGCAATCTTCCTGAGTAATATAAACTTCAGTTATGAAGAAGCTGAAAAAGAAGAGTCATGCTAGATAACTAATACTCAAGGGGTCAGTTGATCTAGAGGTTATCGGCTTGAACAAAGCAACAAGAATACCCATTATTTTGACTACAGACTTAAATGTTCCTCAATGGTTCCATAGCCTTCTTCCTTGAAAATAAAAAGTGATCTGTTCCCACTGTGTTTACCTCTTTCACCATTGGATAGATCATAGGACTAGATTCCATTCAGACCACCATGAGTTAAGAGATTTCTCATTTCCTCTCTAGATGTCCAGATATGTGTGTTGTAGGGGGGAAATAATAATATATGTGGGTATACACATATCCCTTTACCTCTTTAGTCTGCATTTCTCAATATTAAATGTTCCCCTTCTATTATAAAATTTTAAATCCAAAGCAAATGTCAGGTTCCCTCTGATGATAGGAAATCAACTGGAAAAGTCCACTCCCACAGCAAGGACTATACTGTAGAACAACATATAGAATTGTGAATGTACTCAGCATTTATTCTATGGTATGAACAGTTATCCATTAATCAGTTAGAGAGTGAATGCTAATGATAGAAATGAAAAAAAATATGTCAATATTCATGATGCTGCAGGAACTCTATAGATATATGTAAAATGTGATTTCTGATATTCCCCGCTGGGAGCTGTAAGTAAAGCCATGTCCAAGGGAAGGACAGCTTGTTCATGAATACAGGCATAGCTTCTTCTTGTGTGAGAAGGCAAAGCTCCAAAAATTTTAACTACTCTAGTCCTCAAGTGTCACAACCTGCGATTTGGCCACGAATGATGAGAGCCTGGCTTTTCTTCGTTTCAGAATTTTACTGGGTGCACTGAAAGGCCCACTGCCTACCACCTACTGCCATGGTGCAGCAAAAATCTCCAGGACAGCATATCAGACAGGCAAATGCGGCTGGTATCTCAGAAACTCCAAGTGCTGGGATAGCATTATGTGAATTGCATTTCCATTGCTTTATTCAGCAAGGTGGAAAACAATTCTTTGTTCTCACAACCTACAGTTCTGAAAATAGTACTCAGAAAATTTGCTATGGGAACTGCCAGTAAAATGTGACTAAGTAGCGTCAAATTGCAGAAAGCACTTTGCAATAATTAGAAATGTTTATGAACTAGGTACACAGTGAAAGCCATGCACAAATGAAACAAGGGATAAAGACATTCATAAATTTAATCTCCAAGGCAGCAGGGAAAGTGGGCTAACGAACAGACCATGTTTTAGAAGGAAGGGTTCTGTATTATGCTAAAAACGCTCTTCAATACTAGCATTCTAGAACATTTAGTCTGCATTTATGCCTGGCTCCAGTGGCAAAAGGGAGCCTTACTAGGAACGAGAAGACAGACATCCAGACTTGCCACTGTGAGCTGTGTGATACCCAGAAGTTGATTATATCCTGAATCATCGTTCCCTTACCTAAAGAATGGGCATAATCATCTCTGCACCACTAACCTGTAAATGGGTGGGAGAATGATGGGAGGTGATTACTTCCAATGCATTTTGATTAGAATAAGCCAGAATAAGCAGAATGTCAATCACTGTATTTATTCCACAGACATTTCACTAAGTGCCTAAGGTATAAAGTGTAAAGAATTTTAGTGGTTAATCAAATGCTTTTTTTCTATGATCTTACCTTTTCATGGAAGAGGAAAACATAAACAAATTATCAAATATAGAATATCAGGTAGTGATAAATGATTAGAAAAGTAGTAAGACAGGAAAAAGAAATAGAGTACATATTTCTGTGCAAAAAAAAAGACTTCTGGGTAAATTTTCAGTGTAAACTTTTCTGGGTGAGGTATTTGTTTTTTGTTTGTTTTTTGTTTTGGGGGATTTTTTGTTGTTGTTTTAAAGAGAGAGAGAAACAGTGAGAGAAAGAATCAGTTTCATCTAGTTCATCATGTGGCTTTCATTGCTCCAACACTTTGTTGTGTATGTGGTGCTGGGGTTTGAACACATGTCCTTGAACATCAACCACCAAGCCACCACTCCAGCCCCCGGTGAGGTGCTATTTGAATAGCAATTTCTACTTTTTAAATGAAAGATGAAAATTGTGCATATTTACGGATACCATGTGATATTTCACAACATGTAGACATTGCATAATGTTCAAACCAAGGTAAATACATTCATCTCCTCAAAGATCTAATGCTTCTTTTATAGTAAAAACATCAAAAAATCCTTTCTTCTAGCTCATGTAAAATATATAGTACATTATCTCTTTCTATAGTCACTCGGCTGTGCAATCGCACCCAGAATTTCTTGCTTCTGTTTACTTACGACTTAGTTCCCATTAATCAACCTGATTCCATCCCCCCTCACTCTCCTCAGACTCTGGTAACTACTATTCTACTAAGTTGAGATCTTAATTCATGAGAGATGAGATGTGAAGATATGGGTTAATAGAACTGACAGCTAAGGGATCAGCAAGTATAAAGAACTGTGGCATGAAAATACTTCGTGAGCTTAAGCATCATCAGGATAGCTAGTAGGGCTAGAGCAGAATAAAAATGGTAGTGGAGAGGGAAGAATAATCACAAAGTGATGTTAGAAAAGGCTGCCGGAGCAGGGCATGTATAGCCCCATCATGACTTCGACGTTACTGCAAATGCAATGGGAAGCCACTGGAAGGCTGTGAGCAGTGAGGGATCTGATCTCCTTATTTCTGCTCTAAATGGATCATTTTGGCTGCCATGTCTATGGACAGCATTGGAAATGGAGATGTGTTTAATAGGCCAGTTCACAGATGATGGTGACTGGGATGAAGGTGGTTGCAGTGGAGGTAATAGATTTGGAACATAGTTTGAAGGTAGAATCTGATAGGTTATGAAATAAATTCCTATATGTTAGTGGAGTAGACTTTGGGTGATGGTATGGCCACTCTCCTTGCTGCAAGTATGAAGGAAAGTGAGCCTTTCTGATTCTGGGCTTCTCTGACCTGATAGATGCCTCAATCTATGTAAGTTGTTTTGAAATAAACTTAAGGTACCACCAGAAATAACTAGATAAGAAAATAAATAGCTGTACTTCCTGACCTGCAATCTTTTTTTTCA